>AWOL01S0014658.1:40934-55231 GCA_000715115.1 Nicotiana otophora
TAAATATGCAGAATACAGTGGGGCGAGCCGACAAGGCTGCTATAGACAACTATATATCCAAAACTTAAAGCCGGCGGGGCCACATACTTTCCAACTATACATAAACATGCAGAATACAGTGGGGCGAGCCGGCAAAGCTGCTATAGACAACTATATATCCAAAACTTGAAGCCGGCGAGGCCACATACTATCCAACTATACATACTATCTACAGACCTATAATAGAATATACAACAGTACAAGGACGGGATTTGGCCACGTCATACCCATACATGTATACAAGAATATCATACAAAAATCAAAAGCAGCTCCGGATCAAATGGAGCACGCCAACTCTCGCTGATCAAGGATCCTAGGAAGGGGGACCGTCGACTTGTCTACCTGCACCTGCGGGCATGAAACGTAGGCCCCGGAAAAAGGGTGTCAGTACGAATAATGTACTGAGTATGTAAGGCATAAAAATCGGTACATAAAAGACATAGATGAAATATGGAATAAAGAATTCCACCCGTAAGTCTAAATAACTTTGTAAATCCTGAAACATTTATAATGTCCTGCACGTGTGTATGAACGTCGTGTCATGTATCGGTATAGGTGTACATAATATCATCAAGCCTCTGAGGGCATCCCATCATATCATCTCGGCCACTGTGGGCCAAATCATCAACATATACCAATTGATCAGGTGGTGGTGTGTATATAACGCTGTGACCTTTTTCCATATCCCACATAAATATATTATACATATATACATGTATATAATGCCATCTGGTCATGGGTCAATGTAAATGAATGCAATGCATGATAAATGCGTCAATAAAATCTTCCGGAGTGTCATAAGACGATTATGCCTCTGATTAATATCATGAAATAGACTTTATCAACTTACGTATTTTTTGATACCCATGAACAGATAATAGAATAATAAGACTTATGGGAAAACAAGAATATACGCATCTCTAGCATTTTTACGAATAGAGAAATTTGTGGAAGTTGTGCATTTGCTCGTTTCGTTTGTGTCGTATAGATCATGCCAAAAAGAAAGAAGGGATAGCCTTATCATACATGGAGTAGGGAAAATCGGTATGAAATTCTTGGAAAGGGTTGCACTGTACTCCTTTAGAATCGTAAAATCTCACGGTTCTAAGGTGTTAAGAATTACCTTTGGAATATTTTGTTTCAAGAAATTGTGTTGAAATCTCGTTGGATTGAGGTTAACATCTGTTTTGCAAGGTTTGAATAAGGAAGAAAGTTATAAGATTTCTTACTTGGTTATTTTAAGGCCAAATGAAGCCAAACTTCTAAATGTCTTTACGTAAGTGTCATTTGTATATTACGTAAGATGGCCACCGTTTAATCAAGATGGTGAGTCACGTAAGTGTCATGTATATATTACTTAAGATGGCCACCTAACAATCAAGATGGTGAGTCACTTAATTTGAATGGGGGTTGCCACATCATTCCATTTAATCCTTATCCAATATATATCCCTAATTAATTAGGTAATATCCCATTACCCAATAATTAACTAATTACCCACATAATTAAGGATTATCTCAACTCACTTAAAATACTAAACACTTTTAACATACCTTGTACACCTTACTATCATGGTCATGTAGTACCTTGTATGGCACTAGTCCATAAATACCATGCATTATCGCTCGGACCATATTTTATCCCAAATCAACAACCTTCAATGAAACCCATTTTATTTGATTCGTTTACCCTTTTACCTTCACGGCACTTGCTTATCGCTTGTTATAAGTATGATAAATGATTATAACCTCAAGATAATCTCATCCCCGAGTCTACGTCGATTAACTTATGACGAAACTTTTACGTACGAAAACACCAGATGTAACAGATCCTTGAAAGAAAAGAAATGAAAATATGGAATATGAGATACGACCACCGTGCCATGAATTATGAATCATATGCGTGGCCAAGAGAGCCAATGAAATAATGATGTTGTGAATGGTTGAAAGTACTAATGAAGCTATATATGGTGTGAACGGTTATGAGGTTAATGTATTTGTATTTCTGTTTTCTTTGTATGCAAAATAAAAATATTTTTGGGAGTATCTTTAGTCACCGAGGAAGGGTAGGTTGAAACAACCTAACCCTAAAACTACACGTGTCAGTGTAGGAGTTATTGTGGGGTAAATCTCCATAATGATATGATGAAATTATTTTCCTTAATTGGGATGAGATTATACCCTTTATTTAAGATGGGATATTGCTAGCAGAGGGTAATGTCTATTTTACTATATCGCATGTCACCTATTGAGTTGAAGGAGTTGAAGGGACAACTTTAGGAGTTTATTTATAAGGGTTTCATCATGCCCAGTGTGTCCCCTTAGGGTGCACCGATTCTATTTATAAAGAAGAAGGATAACTCAATAAGGATGTGTATTGATTATAGGCGGCTGGATAAAAGTTATTGTTAAGAACAAATACCCACTACCGCATGTCGATGATTTGTTTGATCACCTCGAGGGTGATAGGGTGTTCTCGAATATTGGTTTGAGATCGGGGTATCATCGGTTGACGATTCAGCCTTCAGATATTTTGAAGACAGATTTCAGGACCCGCTATGGTCACTATGAGTTTCTCGTGATGTCTTTTGTGATGACCAATGCCCCAAAAAACTTTATGCACTTGATGAATAGTGTATTTCAACCCTATCTTGATTCATTCATAAAAGTTCTCATTGATGACATATTGGTATAGTCACGTATCCAGAAGGATCATGAACAATATCTAAGGATCGTGCTCCACACGTAATTCTCCAAGTGTGATTATTGGCTTGATTCGGTGGAATTTTTGGGCCATGTGTTGTTTAGTGAGGGGATTAAGCTGTATTCGAAGAAGGTGGAGGCACTTAAAAGTTAGCCCAGACCGTCTTTTGCTATTGAGATCGACAGTTTCCTTAGTTTCGTTGGGTATTACCGTCGTTTTATGGATGTTTTCTCGCCCATTGCTGCACCTTTGACTAGATTGATCCAGAAGGGTGCCCAATTCAGGTGGACCGATGAGTGTGAGGAGAGCTTTCAAAAGCTCAAGATTGTCTTTACCGTAGCTCTAGTTCTAGTTTTGCCTTCAACATCGGATTCATATACAGTTTATTGTGATGCTTTGTGGATTTGCATTGGATGTGTATTAATGTAGGATGGTAGAGTTATTGCATATACTTCACGTTAGTTGAAGCCACATGAGAAGAACTACCCTGTACATGATTTGGAGTTGGTAGCCATTGTTCACGCATTGAAGATTTTGAGGCACTATCTCTATGGCATGTCTTATAAGGTGTTCACATATCATAGGAGTCTTCATCACTTGTTCAAGCAAAAGGAACCGAACTTAAGGCAATGGAGGTCGTTAGAACTATTAAAGGACAATGATATCGCCAATTCTTTAACATCCGGGGAAGGCCAATGTGGGGGCCAATACTTTGAGTAGGAAGGTTAAGAGCATGGGGAGTCTATCTTATTCCAGTAGGGGAGAGAACGTTAGCATTGGATGTTCAGGCTTTGACCAATCGGTTGGATATTTTGGAGCATAGCCAGGTTCTTGCTTGCGTGGTTTCAGTGTCTTTCTTGTTTGAGTGTGTCAGTGTGATGATCCCTACTTGCTTGTCCTGAAGGTCATGGTGCAGCATGGTGATGACAAGGAAGTTGCTATTGGAGATGCTGCAGGGTCGGTTTTGTGTGCCCAATGTGGATGGGATACGAGATTTGATACTTTTGGAGGCTCACAGTTCACAGTATTCCATTCCTCCGGGTTCCGCAAAGATGTACTAGATTTGAGGTAGCACTATTGGTAGCGGAGGATGGAGAATGATATTGTTGATTATGTTGCATGGTATTGAATTGTCAGCAGGGGAAGTACGAGCATCAGAAACCGGGTGGTTTTCTTCATATGCTTGACATTCCAGAGTGGAAGTGGAAGCATATCACCATGGATTTTGTAGTTAAACTTCCACGGACCTTGAGGAAATGATGTAGTATGGGTCATTGTGGACAGACTGACCAATTCTTTACACTTCATTCCAGTCGTGATGTATACTCTTCTGAGCAGTTGGCTCAAATTTATATTCGTGATATTGTTTGCCTTCATGGTGTGCCCATATCTATTATCTCGGATTGAGGCACTCAGTTCACACCAGAATTTAGTAGAGTAGAGCAGCGAGAGTTGGGCACATAGGTAGAGTTGAGCATAGCATTTCATCCCTAGACAAATGGGTATTTCGAGCACACTATTCAGATCTTAGAGGACATGTTACGTGGTGAGGCGGCATAGCCGCTTTGTGTTGGTTCTTGGTACTATGGTTATACATCCTGGTTATACATCCACCCACATACATTGAGGTGAGGCGGCAGGGCCGCTTGATTTGAGTTGTTCTATTGTACGTACACCTCCACCTGCATACATCGGGTGAGGTGGCGGGGTCTCTTTGTGTGAAGATGGTTAGAGAGGATCTCATCTTAAATCCTATAAATGTCGTTGATAGCCTTTAATAAGCTTTCTATGGTTGAGACGATTATCTATAGTATTCTATTGCCGCACTGGTTCATCATAATTACCTTGCATTTCTAAATTCTTAAATTGGTGTTTAGTTTTCTTACTAGTACTATTCGACGGTACTAATGTCCCTTTTGCCGGGGGCGCTACATCTTTAAATGGATGCAGGTGGTTCCACAGCAGGAGACATTGATCGGTGATATCGGTACACCTTCTTCCCAGCTGACTTGGTGAGCCCCACTTCATCTCGGGGTCATGTATCTTTTGTTCTTTATGTATTATGGTTGAGGTATAGCCGATGTCTTGTTGTCGGAATTATCATTATACTCTTCTTTATCTATAGAGGCTCCGTAGACATAGTGTGGGTTGTGTATTAGTGCTGGGAAAGACAAACTATGCTATGTTGTGGTTGTATTACTTGTTCATTTGAGACTTTAAAAATGGTGAAACTTATGGTAAGAAATTGGTAATTTCAGACATGGCAACTTTATTGTTTAATTATAGAAAACATATATTCTCTTTATTCATGAATGAGTTTGGGTAGAAGGAATCTAACCGGCTTGCTCGGTCGGGTTCACTCGGTTGAGCGTCGGTCGCGCTCCTCGGTTTTGGGGCGTGACACATACTCACAACATGATGCAAAATGTTCCCTCCCGCATATCGGGGCAGACCGGGATGGTTGTATCCAACCTAAGGGAATTTTGTATTCTTGTGCCCTTTTTTCCCACAACCATAACATGCTCCAAGAATCATCCAACATAAACCCAAGTGGATCTTCTTTCATATCAAACATTCTGGCTCATTGATGCCAATAATCCTCTTTCATTTCTTAGGTGCTCTCACTACATATTCATGTGGTGCGACAACTGGTTCTTTCAATACCTCCTCTTTGCCTCAAACACGTGGTTTACTCATATGGAAAATAAGACATGACGAGGAATTTAGCTTCCTACCTTGAGCTCTATCGCACGATCTGGAGTATCATAGAAGTGTGAAATTCCTAAATGTCAGAGTAGCCTCCTCATTATAGATGTGGTCAACAACACACCGATAAGAAGGACTCTACTAGACACGGCTCCGAGACATCCTAGGACACTTTAAAACCTTAGGCTCTGATACTAAGTTTGTCACGCTCAAAACTCGGGGAGCGCGACCGGCGCTCAACCGAATGAACCCGGTCGAGAAGTCTGTTAGATTTCCTTATACCCAAACTCATCCATGAATAAATAGGATATGTACTCCATTAATCAAACATTAAATAGATTTCATTAGCAACTCCCATTTCATTTCCATTAGCAACTTCAGTCACAATTTCCAAAATATTACGACTTTATAGGATTAATTAAAAACATGATTTCAAAATACCAACATTTCTAATTCAATTCCCCATATTAAATACCACCCACAACTTGTCTACGGAGCCTCTAAGTACAACAAAAGAAAAATATGGAAATGCCGGCACGCCGGCTATACCTCAACCATAAAGTACAATAGAAAAAAATGATACATGACCCCGAAATGAAGTGAGGCTCACCAAGTCAGCTGAAGAGAGTGTACTGCTATCACAGATCAATACCGCCAGCTGTAGAACTACATGCATCCATTAAACATGCAGCGCCCCTGGCAAAAGGGACGTTAGTACCATCGAATAGCACTAGTATGTATAGCTAAAAGTCCTCTTTCAAAATAGAATGCCCATATAAGAAAAGGCAGCACATAGAAACAACAAGTCAGAATCCACAATATCCAAATGTCCAGTTAAAACATAATAATTTTCAAAATATGAACTTCATATAAAACTTTTGGTTGGGAGATCATTAGCACCGATATACCAATGTTCACAACACCAGCGTTCACAATACCAATGTTTACAATACCAATGTTCACAATACCAATACCACCATACTTTTAGCACGGAGTCCGATCACGACCCGGTCGGCTTGGCCATCTCATTAGAGACATCAACCACAATCACTCTCAATACCAATACCACCGTACTTTTAGCACGGAGTCCGATCACGGCCCGATCAGCTAGGCCATCTAATTAGAGACATCAACCACAATCACAAATTCAATTACAAATTACAACACAATTACCACCATGTGTGCGACATGGTGACCAATCATGACCCGATCGGCTAGGCCGTTTCATTCGAGACATCAACCACAATCACAATTACAATTACAATTTTCACCGCAATCACCACCATCTGTGCGACATGGTGTCTGATCACGACCTGATCGGCTAGGCCATCTCACCACAATACCTTGTGGATCAACATCATCCTTTTCTGTCAATCATCTCATCTCAATTAAGGGGAATAATTTTATCACATCAATCTCATCCTAAATAAGGGGAATAATTACAATCCATTCCTACACCGACACGTGTAGTTTCGAGGTTAGGTAATTTAAACCTACCCTTCCTCGGTGACTATCAATACACCCAAAAATATTTTTGATTTGCTTACAAAAGAAACAACAATACAAATGTATTTACCTCATAACCTTTCATACCGTATATAGCCTCATTGGCACTTTCAACAATTTCAACATCACTATTTCATTGGCTCTCTTGGCCATACATATGATTCTTCATTCTTGGAAAAATGGCCGTATTTCATATTCCACACTTTCATTTCTTCCCTTTCATGGATCATCATCATCATAAATATCAATAAATAGAATATTCAAGAAATCACAACTTTAGGTTCATTAGTAATAAAGGCTTTAAACACAATGGATTTCTTTCCAAGAAAATGTCACGCCCTAACCTCGGGAAGCATGACCAGTGCTCAACCGAGTGAACCCGATTGAGCAAGCCTGTCAGATACTTTCTACCCAACTCACCCATGATCAAGAAAAGATATGATAACATTAATTAAATAGTAGGAAGTTCATACATACATCATTAAACCGTTTCATTAGTTACTATATTATTAAGTCTCAAAATACACAACATAACTTGTTTGACTTTTCTAACACCCATGTACAACCCACACAGTGTGTACGGAACCTCTAAAAGATACAAAAGTGTCTATGATAGTGCCAGCGACAAGGCCCAGGTAATACCTTGAGACGTGATAATAATATGAACAATGATACAAAATGTGACCCCGGGATGAAGTGGTTCTCACCAAGTCTGCTGCGAAGGGGACGTGCCACTATCGTTGATTAACACTTCCTGCTATGTAACCACCTGCATCTATTTAAAGATGCAGTGCCCCGGACAAAAAGGATGTTAGTACCGTCGAATAGCACTAGTATGTATACCTAAACACCATCTCAATAGAATGAATAATAATACAAGAGGAACAATCAAGAATTCAATAAGAGCTTCAAATAATATTAAAAAATCAAGTTAAATATCACATAAGTTTTCAAGTCGATTTCCATGTTATTAGGTTGGGTGATCTTTAGAGCCGATATACCCTAATTCACAATGCCATCGTATTCTTACACGGAGTCCGATCATGACCCGATCGGCTAGGTTGTCTCATTTGAGACATCAACCATAACCATAATTTCATCATAATTTCTAGCACAGTACCACCATGCGTGCGACATGGCGTCCGATCACGGCCCGATCGGCTAGGCCGTCTTACCCAATATATTACCTTTTCAGTCAATCATCTCACATCATACTTTCGATTCATTGGCACTAGTGGCCAAAATTTTAAAGTCTTTCATGGCTCTTTGTCGTATTTCATAATTCCAGTTCGCTTTTCCACATTCAAACATCATTATCATTATCAACAACATTAAGGTTTCCCATTCAAGACATTAAATTAATATGTGAACAACTTGGGAATGTTAGACACATAGAGGCTTTTCATACAAATGGGCATAACAACCTTTATTCGATCTTGACATGAAGTCATAACATTTCTAATACATATTCCACATTTTGAACACATCCTCAAATGGAAAGATGACATGACAAAGTATTTAGAATAAACATTGAACATACATCCTTCAACACTAACACTTTAGGCATAGCCAATTCTATAATGGTCTGGGACTTACATCAATTACATGAACACCGTTGGATTCGATTCTAAGAAGAAGGGGGTTTAGCCAACATAACTCAATTGGGCTTATCAAACTCTAAAATGATCCGGAATTCTTAGCAACTTCAATCTATTTTCGAAATATAACAAGTTGGACAAAAAGTAGGAAGATGATCATGATTCTAGCTCATTTGAGCATATTATCAAACACTACGTGTGCATTAAGGTTTCAAGGTCCTTTTGTGAAAATACCACCATTTTCCAACCTATTATCTACCAATTTTATCTCCCCAACCTTCCCACATACTTCAAGAATACATGCATGCAAGACAACAACCCCCACACCCAATAATTGTCTCTCTAATTATCCCATGTGTTTGTAAATTTTCAAAAATGAGAGCTAGGACATAGATTCTTACCTTTAGGATGAAGACTCCCTTGTTAATCCTCAACGATTGAGCAAGAATTGATGGGTAATAGGTTGAAGGTTATTCCACCACTCTAAGTACTCTCTCTCTCACTCTAAAATATCAGAAATGTGCTTAAAATGAATTGTGGCTTATGTTTTAACGAAATAGGGTCGGGTTTATAAATCCCAAAAATGATGCCCCAGAACAGGTTATACAGACGATATGCAGACCGCATAACCATTCCACTGTCACGCCCCAACCTCGGGAAGCACGACAGAAAATGGAGTAAAATGATTGGCAATCGAAGCAAAAGCTAAAATCATAAAGAAATAACACATCATTTTCACGGTATGGACGGGGGTACATGTTTTTGACTTGGATTTTTCAATTATTCACGATTATATCATTGTTTTTATTATTTAATTAGTGATTTGTGTTGGAGAAATTGGGGGGGGGGGGGGGNAGCAAGAATTGATGGGTAATAGGTTGAAGGTTATTCCACCACTCTAAGTACTCTGTCTCACACTCTAAAATATCATAAATGTGCTTTAAATGAGTAGTGGCTTATGTTTTAACGAAATAGGGTCGGGTTTAAAAACCCCACAAATGATGCCCCAGAACAGGTTATGCAGACGATACGCGGACCGCATAACCATTCAAATGTCACGCCCCAACCTCGGGAAGCACGACGGAAAATGGAGTAAAATGATTGGCAATCGAATCAAAAGCTAAAATCATAAACAAATAACATATCATTTTCACCGTTTGGACGGGGGTACATGATTTTGACTTGGATTTTTCAATTATTCACGATTATATCATTGTTTTTATAATTTAATTAGTGATTTGTGTTGGAGAATTTGGGGGGGAGGGGGGGTTGTAAATGCTTTCTTAAATAATAAATTGAGAATTTGAAGGTCGATTTGAGGTCAGAATTGAATAATTTTTGTATGGTTGGACTCGGATCGGAATGGGTTCTCAAATTTTGTAAGTTTGGTCGTGTTCTAAGGTGCGGGCATAGGGTTGAACTTTTGAGTTGACTTTTTGATTTTCATTAAAGATTGAATCTTTATTATCCGAAATTAATTTTCATGATTTTTATTATCGAGTCGTCTGCAAGTTGTTTCAAATGGGAAGGGCCTTTTAGTGGATCGATTTACCTTGTTCGAGGTAATTATCTTGCCTAATTTTGTGTGGGGGAACTACACCATAGTGATTGGTTGATCAAATGATTAGAATTACATGGAAGACATATACATGAGGTGACGAGTTTGTACACGGCCTTATACGTGAAACTTTTACCGGTTAGACCCTTAGGTGTTGTATGTATATTTAATTGAAGTTGACCTATCATATTATATCCTCCATTGTTTTACCCTTACATGCTTTGCTTGAAGTTGTTAGTTCATGTCCTATATTTCATTGCCAAATATACTCTTATATGTTTTAAACGAAGTTGTTACCTCTCTTATTGACGTGTTATCTCTCTCATTGTTGAAATATTCTTATTTGAAGTCATTGTTACATGTTATCTCTTCCATTGTTGATTTATTCTTATTTGACGCCGTTGTTACATGTTATCCCGTCCATTGTTGATTTATTCTTATCTGGAGTCATTGTTACATGTTATCTCTCTCATTGTTGATTTATTCTTATTTGAAGAAACTATTACTTGTTATGTCTTTCATTGTTGAGCTTATTCTTCAGTTTCATTGTCTTTTTGTAATTCTTGTGTTGACTTACTTATTGTACTATCATTATATTATTGTTGTAGTTGTTGTACTCAGTGTTGTTGAGCCGTGGTCTATGTGTGGTTGTGGTATTGGGATTGTTGTTAAGGTAATGTTGTGGCATATGGGCACATGTGGTGTGTGTTGTTATATTGTGTTGTTATGTTTTTGGCACATGTGGGATTGTTCAGAGGATTTGTCGTGGTGTTTGCACGTGAGTTGTCCGTGCTACTGTTATTAGTGATATTTGCACATGCGGCATAACAAGGCAGGCTATATATGTTGGGTTTGCGCATATGGCGGGACAGAGTGGGATAATTATTATGTGTGTGTGGCGAGACAAGGCAGGCATTTACTTTATTGTTGCGGACGCGACGAGACAAGGGGGGCTATGTCGGGGATGACTTGTGATGGCCTAGGGGCACTGTCATTGATAATATTTGTGTGGTAGTGTGACTATCTTGTGTGAGTCATGCATAATAAGGGATTTTGTTGTGTTGTTTCCAATGTGCTATTCAGTGTATCTGATCTTACTTGTCTCTATTCATTGATCATGTACGTGTATTCTTGTATATCTTCTTTCTGTGTGAGGACTGGACTCCGGGCACATGAGTTGTCCGTGCAGATAAATGATATTGTTACTGTTGGCACGTGAGTTATCNCTGTGTGAGGACTGGAATCCGGGCACATGAGTTGTCCGTGCAGATAAAAGATATTGTTACTGTTGGCACATGAGTTATCTATGCAATTATGAGGCTATTATTAATTATATTGGCGCGTGTTGTCTATGAAGTGCGTGAGTTTTTCATGCAGTTGTGATTGACAAAGTAGGCACGAGATGCCATGTGATTATGATTCGTGATTTGGGACCTGTTATTTGTGATTATCACAGGTTAGTCTTGATACTTACAAGTTATAATTGTAGTGTACTCATGCTACGCCTCTACACAGTTTTGTGCAGATCCAGGTACATTCGCCCGTGCTGGATTCCAGTGACAAACCAGCTATTTTAGAAACTTCAAGGCAGACCTACTTGATGCTCGCAGGCCTCAGGGTCACCTTCTGCTTTTAGATGTATTACTGCTTATCTTATGTTCAAACCATTACTGTATTTAGAGATTATTAGAGCACTCACTGTAGAGCTTATGACTCGGTGCCACTGGGTTATGTTAAATATTGACAGTTGTACTATTTGGATTTTATTATGATTGATTAATAGTTTAATTTGATATCTAAGCTGCAAATCTTGTTAACTCTCATTGTATTGTTGGCTTACGTAGTCTTAGAGACTAAGTGGCATCACGATATCCTAAGGTGGGAATTCGGGGTCGTGACAGTTCTGTTGCTACCGTCTTTTGGGAAACTATGAGGTAGATGTTATGCCGTGTGCAGACCTTGAGGTTCTCTTTCATTATTTCTATTATCGTTGTTCTGCTATTCAGATAGTTATATTGAGAATTTGGCCCTGTATTATAATGCTCACTAGTGCTCATGTACTCGTCGACACCAGATCATTGGGATGGTTGTAGACGTATTGTTGCAATTTTCATCAATTATTTAGCATATTTCAGCTATTGATTTTATTAAATCCTGTTTATTCAAACTCGTTCTTATTATGTGACTATCGGCTTGCCTAGAAAATAGTGTTAGATGCCGTAGTGGCTCCGGTGGCAGTTGGGTCGAGACAAGTTGGTGTCAGAGCACTAGGTTGCTTAGGTCTCACGAGTCATGAGCAAGTTCAGCACAGTCTTGCGGATTGGTACGGAGACGTCTGTATCTATCTTCGAGAGGCTGTCAAACTATTAGAAAACTTCACTTTCTTGCATTCTTGTCATGTAGATTTGTTAATTCCGAAGTCCAAACCTCTACGCTTCTATTATCTCACAGATGATAAGGACACGAGCACCCGGATCTGGCGGATGGGCACTAGTACCACCTATTAGAGACGCGAGAGGCCAAACCGCGGTAGGGTCGAGGTGTGGCTCATACTATAGCTAGGGTAACACACGTGGAGGATGTTTTAGATACTGTTGAGCTACTGGGACTGGCTTGGGCACCGGTGTTGCCAATCGTTATTCTTGGCCTTCAGGAGGCCTTAGCACAAATGCTGACTGTGTGCAAGAACCTGGCTCAGGCGGTATTTATACTAGTTGCACCAGCTACCTCGCAGGCTGGGTGAGATGCCTAGACTCCCGCCACTCATACTCTAGAGAAGCTATCTCATGGTCATCAGACACCGGGGAGTGTTACCTGTTCAGCAGGCTGCTACTGCTTGGGCAGAGGTTGGTCCACCTTTGATCGATGAGGAGCAGAAGAGTTTTGAGTGGTTTGGGAGGCTTAAAGTGCCAGATTTAGCTGAGGAGAGTCAGCGGATGCTCAGGATTTTCTAAATAGGTGTCAGTGGATTCTTTTCACAGCGGGTATTTTGGAGACTAGTGGAGTTGCATTTACCACTATTCAGTTGACAGGGGCAACCTACAGATGGTGGAAGTCTTATGAGTTGAGCATGCTAGTTGGTGCAGCTCCACTTACATGACATGAGTTCTCAATTCTATTTATAAAGAAGTTTTTCCCATAGACTCACAGAGAGGAGTTGCTTAGAGATTTTGAGAAGCTATGCCAGAGGGATATGACTGTGACTCAATGTGAGATGAGATTTGTGGATCTGGCTCGTCATGCTATATGTTTGGTTCACACTGAGAGAGAGAGAGGATCAGGAGATTCATTGATGGCTTCAATTATTGTCTACATTACAGTTTGGCTCGAGAGTCTGACACAGATGCTAGGTTTGACCAGGTGGTCACGATTGTCAGGTGCTTGTCAAAGGTTCGCTGGCTTGAGCGCCATTAGGGGAAATGCATGAGCCTCGTGGTTTCGTTGGTTTTAGTGGTACCTCGTCTGGAATTCATTCCCATCATAGCAGAGGTCGTCATTTTAGAACAAGGCAAATGGCTCATCAGGTTTCTCATGGTTCATCAGCTAGCCACGGTTCATACAACACTCGTCTAGCTCAGTCGTCTTTCAGTTACCTTCTTGCTCAAAGCTCGTACCATGCTCCATTAGTTCAAGGTTCACTAGTACTGGATTCTTCTAGTGGTTATTCTAGTTCCCGGGGTCCGATTCAGGCCCCACAATCATTCCCAGTTCGAGGTTTCCATGATTGTGAAGATTTGGGATATGTTAGAAAGTATTACCTCCGTCATTACATAGGTCTAGTGCAGTAGGGAGGCCAGACTATGACTCTTGCACCAGTTGCTACACCATCCGCCCAGCCATCTCGGGGTAGAGGTCGTGTGGGTATAGTTTTCCCTAGAGGGAGAGGTAAGTAAGGTTCAGGATCATTTCTATGCATTTCCTGCCAGACCAGAAGTAGTTGCTTCTGATGCTGCGATCACAGGTATTATTTTAGTGCGCCATAGGGATGCTTTAGTATTATTTGATCCTAGTTCCACTTATTAATATATGTCATCATACTTTGCTTGTTATTTGCATATGCCTCGTGATTCTTTAATTATGTTTTTTCATGTATCCACGTCGGTGGGTGACTCTATTGTTGTAAACCATATATATCGGTCTTGTGTGGTGATTATTAGAGGATATGAAATGAGAGTTGATCTTTTATT
>AWOL01S0014658.1:61359-80845 GCA_000715115.1 Nicotiana otophora
GACTTAGCCCATCTCTATTTCACTGTACCGCATGGAACCTATAGAGTTGAAGTAGTTGAAGGAATAGTTGCAGGAACTACTAGATAAGGGCTTCATCAGGCTTAGTGTGTCACCTTGGAGTGCACCGATTCCATTTGTGAGGAAGCAGGATGGTAGTATGAGTATGTGTATTGACTAGAAGTAGCTGAACACTATTACTATTAATAACAGGTACCCACAACACCGTATTGATGACTTATTTGATCAACTTTAGGGTGCTAGAGTGTTCTCGAAGATTGATTTGAGGTCGAGTTACCATCAGTTAAAGATCCAGGATTTATATATTCCGAAGACAACATTCAGAACTTGCGATAGTGAGTATGAGTTGCAAGTGATGTCTTTTATGCTGACCAATGCCCCATCGGCCTTTATGCACTTGACGAACATTGTGTTCTAGCCATATCTTGATTCTTTCATCATGGTATTCATTGATGATATATTTGTGTACTCACGCAACTAGGAGGATCATGAGCAGCATCTGAGGAGCTTACTCCAGACATTGAAGGAGAAGAAGCTATATGCTTAATTCTCTAAGTGTGAGTTTTAGCTCGATTCAATGGTGTTGATGGGGCATATGGTGTCTAGTGAGGAGATTAAGGTGGATCCGAAGAACATTGAGCAGTTTAGAGTTGGTCTAGACCATCTTTAGGCCCAGAGATTTAGAGCTTCTTGGATTTGGCAGGTTATTATCGCCGTTTTGCGGAGGGTCACCTTTGACTAGATTGACCTAGAAGGGTGCTCATTTTAGTTGGTCCGATGAGTGTGAGGTGAGCCTTTAGAAGCTCAAGACTATATTAACTACATCCCCAGTATTAGTGTTGCCTATAGGTTCGGGATCTTACACTGTACATTGTGATGCGTCGCCTATTGGGCTTGGAACGGTATTGATCCAAGACGGTAGGGTGATTACCTATGCGTCTCGACAGTTAAACGTTTACAAGAAGAACTACCATGTGCATAGAGTTAGAAGCCATTGGTCATGCATTGATGATTAGAAGGCACTATCTATTCAGCATTCCATGTGAGGTATATACCGACCATCATAGTCTCTAGCTCATGTTCAAGAAACAAGATCTTAATTTGCCGCAATGAAGATGGTTACATTTGCTGAAAGACTATGATATCACCATATTATATAATCTGGGAAGGTAAATCTTGTGGACGATGCATTGAGTAGGAAGGCTGAGAGTATGGGCAGCATGGCATATTTACCGATAGCAGAGAGGCCACTAATTACGGATGATCAAGCTATTGCCAATATATTTGTGAGATTGATTTTTTTGAAGCCTAGAAACATTCTTGCTTGCGTTGTGGCAGTCAGTCATTGGAGCGTATCAAGGCTCGCCAGTTGGATGATCCTCACTTATTGGTATTGAAAGACATAGTGCAACGAGGTGGTGCTAATGAGGTTGTGATAAGTAATAATGGTGTTATGCGGCTTCAAGGTCGGATTTGTGTTCCAATTGTTCATGGGTGGAGAGATTCAATCCTTAAGAAGGCTCACAGCTTGCGCTATGCCATTCAACTAGGTGCCATGAAGTTGTACCGTGACTTGAAAAAATACTATTCGTGGAGAAGAATGAAAACAAATATTGTTAATTATATATCTCGGTATTTGCATTGATAACAGGTGAAGTATGAGCATTAGAAACCGGGATGGTTGTCTCAGAGATTGGAGATACCAGAGTGGAAATCGGAGCACATTGCTATAGATTTTGTAGTAGGCTTACCACGGACCTTGAAGAAATATGATGCTGTCTGGGTTAGTATGGACCGGTTGACTAAGTCCATACACTTCATTCAGTGATGACTACTATTCTTCTGAGCGGTTGGCTCAGATTTACATTCGTGACATTGTTTGGCATCATGGAGTATCTGTGTCTATCCTTTCAGATTGAGGCACTCAGTTCATATTGCAACTATGGAGAGCGGTGCAGTGAGAGTTGGGCACAGGGTAGAGCTGAGTACAACATTTCATCCCCAAATGGACGGGTAGTCCAAGCGCACTATTCAAATATTGGAGGACATGTTACGTGCCTGCGTTATCGATTTTGGAGCTTTATGGGATTTGTTTCTTCCATTAAAAGAGTTCGCCTACAATAATAGCTTTTAATCGAGTATCCAAATGGTTCCTTATGAGTCCTAATATGGGAGGAGATATTGTTCTCTGATTGGTTGGTTTGAGCCTAGGGAGGCTAAACTGTTTCGCACTGATTTGGTCTGAGATTCCTTAGAGATGGTGAAGGTGATTTAGGAGCAGATTCGTACAACACTATCCTTGTAGAAGAGTTATCCTGACCAAAAGGTTCATGATGTTGCATATATGGTTGATGAGAAGGTTCTGCTCAGAGTATTGCCCATGAAGGGTGTAAATAGATTCGGGAAGAAGGGGAAGTTGAGTCCAAGGTATATTAGCCCTTTTGAGGTTATTGAGAGAGTTGGAGAGGTGGCCTACATACTTGCCTTGCCAATTAGTCTATTAGGTGTTCACCCAGTATATCTTGTTTCTATGTTCCAAAGTATTATGGTGATGCGTCACATGTATTGGACTTTATCATGGTGTAATTAGATA
The DNA here is from genome assembly GCA_000715115.1 of Nicotiana otophora. Taxonomy (NCBI): domain Eukaryota; kingdom Viridiplantae; phylum Streptophyta; class Magnoliopsida; order Solanales; family Solanaceae; genus Nicotiana; species Nicotiana otophora. The sequence continues at coordinate 63,971 of AWOL01S0014658.1, forward strand.
GGGATTTGACTGATGATGTGGAGCTGCTGACCATTTTGGATCGGTAGATTCGGAAGTTGAGGGCAATGAATATAACGTCACTAAAGGTGTAATGGAGAGGTCAGCCGGTAGAGGAGGCTACATGGAAGACCGAGGAAGAGATGCTTATCAAATAACATCACCTTTTGAGACTCCAGGTATGATTCTAGACCCGTTTGAGGATGAATGTTTGTTTAAGACGGGGATAATGTAATGACCCGGCTGGTTGATTTGTGTATTGCAACCCTGTTCCCCTATAGTTTTCCTCTTCTGTGTTCATTTGTGGTTATGTGACTTTCGGGAGTGGTTGGTTTGGTTTCGGGAAGGTCCTAGAGTGAATTGGGAAACATAGTCTCAAAGTTAGAAGCTTAAGTTGAAAGAGTTACCAGAGTTTGACTTCTGTGTAGACGATCCTGAAATGGTGTTTTGATGATTCCAATAGCTTCGCATGGTTATTTTGGACATAGCTTTATGTCCGGATTTTGATCTGGAGATTTGTAGGTTTGTTTGGTTCTTTTTGGTGAAAGTTTGAAAGTTGAAGGTTTGGAAGGTTGATAGGTTTGACTGAGAATTGACTTTGTTGATATCGAGCTCGAATTTTAGTTCCGGGCGTTGGAATAGGTCTTTTATGTTTTTTGGGCTTGCATGCAAAAAATAGGGGTCATTCCGGGTTGGCTTAATGTATTTCGGCATGAGTTTTGGAAGTTTGAAGTTTATTATGCTAGAATTGGGTGAGATTCATGGTTTTGATGTTGCTTTGTGTGATTTGAGGCCTCGAGCAGGTTCATGATATGTTTTGGGGTTGGTTTCAGTGATTAGATAGGGTCCCGGTGGCCTCGGGTGTATTTAGGATGAGTTTCACACCATTTATTCATGTTTTGCATAACTGATATCTGATGTCTGGTTTTCTCCTTCGTGATCGCGAGGAGTAAGGCACAATATCGTAGAGTGTTATGGATGGCAAGCAAAAAGTATTTCACATTCACGTAGTGGTGACGCATTCGCAAAGAATTGGATGGCACTGATCATCGTGATCCCGATTGGACGGTCGCGTTCTTGTAGAAGGGTCAGTTCAGCTGGGGTGTCAGGTGGTAAACTTTCGCGACCGCGATGGTTTTTCCGCATTCACGTAGTTTAGGAGCGTGTTGGGCCTCGAGTTCACGACCATGGTCTCGTATTCACGTAGAGTCTTTTGGAGGAGGTGGATAGTTTTTATTCGTGATCACGAGGATGGGTCCACGATCACGAAGGGTAAGCCTGGGCAGACTATTTAACATCTCTGTTTCGAGGGTTTAGTCATTATATCACATTTTGAGTGAGATAGATCGAGTTTAGGCGATTTTGGAGGTGATTTCCATGATTTGGATTGGGGTAAGTAGGTTTCACTCGGATTTGTTTATATTACATTATTCAATCCTTGTTTTTAGCATTTAATTGGTGAATTAAAATGAAGAAATTGGGGATAGTGGAAAAAACTTTCCTAAAATGAAAATTTAGGATTTGAAGNGAACATATAAATTCTCTAAGACAAACCTATAAACATTAAAAGGGAAATATAATGCAAGTAAAGACAAGTGAACAAGTAAAGGCATGAGACAAGTAATAGAATCTATCTAATAATATGTTGAGCATAGAACAAGTAANCTGTTTCGAGGGTTTAGTCATTATATCACATTTTGAGTGAGATAGATCGAGTTTAGGCGATTTTGGAGGTGATTTCCATGATTTGGATTGGGGTAAGTAGGTTTCACTCGGATTTGTTTATATTACATTATTCAATCCTTGTTTTTAGCATTTAATTGGTGAATTAAAATGAAGAAATTGGGGATAGTGGAAAAAACTTTCCTAAAATGAAAATTTAGGATTTGAAGGTCGATTTGAGGTCAGAGTTAGATGAAATTTGTTTGGTTGAACTCGTTATTGAATTGGTGTTCAAGAATTGTGAGTTTTCCCGGGTTCTGAGGTGCATGCCCAGAGTTGACTTTTTTTATTTTGATAAAGATCGAAACTTTATTGTTTGAAGTTGTTTCCTACGACATTATTTGATGATATTAAGTTGTTTGTTACTATATGTGATTATTCTTGATGGATCCACAATGATGTTGTTGATTTGACATGTATACTTGACATGTAGGCATAGAGATATACTTTTCTCATGCTAGCTTGTAAATAAAATGTTTTACCTATGTTGTGTTTTAACTATTATATATGGAAAGCATGCCTATTTTCCTGATTTGTGAACGAGCTGAACATGATATCACTGAGCTACGCGCTTACACTGTTTTACTTTATATCTGAGAAGTTATTAGTTATTAATATTGGTCTCTGATTGTTTCTTTTGAGCTTGTTAGTGCTTTAAACCTAGGGTTAGTTTTGTTACTTATTGAGTACATGGGGTTGGGTTTACTCATACTACACTGAGCATTTCTTGTGCAGATCCAGGTACTTTCGGACGAAGTGAACTCTAGAGTTTGTTGCTACCAGCTTCCGAGAGACTACAAGGTAGCTACTATGTCATCAGCAGACCTTGAAGTTCTCATTCATTATTTCTACTATTACTGTTCTACTATTCAGACATTTTTATTGAGAATTTGGCCTTGTATTTGATGCTTAGTAGTGCTCGTGTAATCGTTGACACCAGATCTTTGGGAAGGTTGTAGCTGTATAGTTGTTGTTTTCATCAGTTATTTCAGAATATTTCAGTTGTTGAGTTTATTAAATCATGTTTAATCGAACTCGTTGTAATTGTGTGACTTTTGGCTTGCTTAGCAAATAGTATTATTCACGCGCGTGCGCACACACACACACACCCATTGCGCCATGCAACCCAATTCTCATATATACATATATGCTACAAACAACTACATCGTATCTCACAACGTACATAAAAAGGAACCAAAACATATAAATTCTCTAAGACAAATCTATAAAAATTAAAAGGGAAATATAATGCAAGTAAAGACAAGTGAACAAGTAAAGGCATGAGACAAGTAATAGAATATATCTAATAATATGTTGAGCATAGAACAAGTAATAGAGGACGATAAATAAAGGCATGGATACATCGAACATGTAGTAAATAAAGGCATGTAACAAGTAAAGGAATGTACTTTACAAGTAAATACATGTAGCAACTAAAGCACGAAACAAGTAATAACTTGGAATAACAAATGGCATAATATAATTTAAAACATGTAATTAAATGGTCGTCTCTGCATCCTTAAATCAAGTAATTAAATGCCAATAGATATACACTCGTCACCTTGCATATACGTTGTCCCCACACACAAATCAAGTAGAAAATGGACCAATCAAGTTCTAGTTTCATCAAGTCAAGGTTAACACCTTTTTCCTGAAACAAGTCAACAATCCAACATGATTTTCCCTTTGGAACAAGCCTCCAGACCAATCGAATCTAGTCAAATATCTCAAACACATCAAAACAAGTTTTAGAAACTACCCACGACTGAAAATAGTTCAATCTTCAACTAAATTGAAAACTTTAACAAAGAGCCAACCCAGTCCCACGTGATCGAAATCCGAGGTTTTGACCAAATCTCGATTACCCATTCACTTCCGAGCCCAGATATGTGATTTGTTCAAAATTCAACATCAATTCGTGGTCTAAATCTCAATTTTATAATATTCCTAAATACTACGTAAAACCACTAACTTCTATGTTGAAATTCATAGATTTGGTAATACATTTCACGAAAAGGTAATTGATATTGATTGAAAACAAGTTAAAGTTGGTTATCAATGAATTTGGGAAGAAAGTCCACTCTAACAATAGCCTTTATGTAGATTAGTGTTTAAAAAAGGGTGTAAAGTGAGCTATGTCCTGAAATTCCCATCTTTTACACAACTTCAAATGTCGCAATTGCGAATTCTTGTTCTCAATTGCGACCTTCGCAAAAGCGAACCACTGATTGCAAATATGATCAGTGTCCCAGCCACACTCTTGTTGCAGATGCGAGATTTCCTTTGCATTTGCTATGACCCTCCAGCTCGCAAATGCGGGCAAGGCTTCACAAAAGTGAAGCAGCACCCAATCCTCTAGTGTTGTAAATGCGATGCCGAGATCGAAAATGCGACATTCCCCTAGTTTGCAAATGTGGTCTTTTTTACACAAAAGCAAAGTCTAAGCCCCCAACCCCCTTCGTATTTACAATCCTGACACCACTAATTCAAGGCTTTCAATTGGGATGAGGTCCTCACAAATTCAAGACATATAGAACTTGTAGATCAACACTAGAAAATTCTTGCATCAACTATCTAAACCTTCCAAAACATATCTAAAGCTCACCCGAGCCCCTCGGGCTCCAATCCGAACATTTACACAAGTGTAAGAACATCTTTCAAACTCTCTAGCTATGTCAAATCATTAAAATAATACCAAATATCAAGAATCTATCATCAAAACACAAGATGTTCAACTTTGAAACTCAATTTTCCAATTTTTCGCACAATGCGTCGAAATAGCCTCTGGTCACCCCTGACCCCAACAAACATGCATACAAGTCTAAAAATATCATACAAACCTCTCAAAATCATCAAAACACCTATCCGAGGTCGTTTACATAAAATATTGACCATGGTCAACTCTAGTTGTTTTCAAAGCCAGAAACTACTTTTTCTTTAAATTTAACATATAAACTTCCCAAAAAATGATACGGACCACGCATGCAAGTCATATATCAGCAAATAAAGCTACGGGGGGTCTCAAAACATTGAAAAGGGAGCTAGCACTCAAAACGACCTATCTGGTTGTCACATTCTCCTCCTCTAAAAGAAATGTTAGTCCTCCAACGGACATAGAAATATAACTTGATCGGAAAAAAGGTGCGGGCATCTATTCCTCATATCGGACTCGCACTCCCACGTAGCCTCCGCAATTTGATAACCCCTACAATTCACTTTCATAGAAGAAATACTCTTAGATTTCAACATTCAAACCTGCCGGTCTAGAATAGCCACTGGCTCTTTCTCGTAGGTCAAACTCTCATCAAGTTGCACTATGCTGAAGTCCAAAATATGTGACCTATCCCCATGGTCATTTCGAAGAATAGAACGTGAAATACTGGATGTATCCCTTCTAGGATAGGAGGTATTGTTAGCCTATAAACAACTTCACCTACTCTTTCCAAGATCTCAAAAAGTCTGATAAACCTTGGGCTCAAATTTCCCTTATTCCCAAATTGCATCATGCCCTTCATAGGCGACACTCACATAAGAAGCTTCTCACCCTCCATGTATTCCACATCGCGAACCTTCCGGTCCGCATAACTCTTTTGCTTGGACTGAGCTGTACGAAGTCACTCCCGAATAACCTTAACCTTTTCCAAACATCACGAACGAAATTTATGCCCAAAATTTGGCCAACCTACCAGAAAATAACATTGTCTCCCACAAAGGCATCACACAGAGTCATCTGGATGCTTGATTGATAGATGTTGTTCCAGGAAAACTTCACTAGAGGTAAGAACTGGCCCCATTAACCCTCAAAATCCATTGGGCATTCTCGCAATATGTTATCCAAAATCTGAATAGTACGCTTAAACTGTTTGTCCATCTGAGGATGAAATACTGTACTCAGCTCGACTCGCATGCCCAACTCACGCAGCACATCTCTCCAAGAGTGTGATGTGATCCGCGTGATATAGTTAGAAATGATGGAATGGGCACACCATGCAGGCGAAAAATATCCTAGATGTAAATATGAGCCATCCGCTCTAAAGAATAGGATGTCATTATCAGAATGAAGTGTGCGGAATTAGTCAATCGGTCCATAATAACCCATAAATTATCATATTTTCTCAAGGTGTACGGTATGCCTACTATAAAGTCCACAGTGAAGTGCTCCTACTTCTACTCTGGTATCTCCAATGTCTTAGTCAACACACCCAGTTTCTGATGTTCATACTTCACCTATTGACAATTCAAACAACGAGAGATGTGACCAGCAATATCTTTCTTCATCTTCCGCCACAAAAGTGTTGCTTCAAGTCATGGTAAATCTTCATGAATCTTGGGCGAATGGATTACCGTGAACTGTGAGCCTCCTCAATGATCAACTCTCTCAACCCATCAATATTCGGAACACAACCCAGGCCGTGAAGTCTCATAACAACTCATAACAAAAACCTACCCACAGGTCGTGATGACACCTAACTCATTTTCTATGCAAGACAAACATAATAAGAGCGAAAAAAGATAATAGACAAAACGATAATAATACAAGTCTAAAGCCAATAACATAAATAACTGTGTAAATACATAACAAATCCCCCAGAACTTATAAATATAGAGTCATGAGCTCTAAAATAGATATACAAGTATGGAATACAAAAATAACAGAACTATCTGAAAGAAAGACAATAGTACAAAAATAAAAAGAGATGTCAAGGTAAGCAATTGAAATGCGACTCTACCTTATCTCCGCAACAAATCACAGCTACTCGCGGCTCGATTTAACACCTAGATCTGCACAATTATGTGTAGAGTGTAGTATGAGTACAACCGACCCCATGCACTTAGAAAGCATTGTAACTAATATATTTATGACTTTGATTTATGAGATGATAATATTATTGTTGTGCATTTGTGAGATTTATGAACTGATCAGGTTATGAGCGAGTATCCTTAATAATTATTGTCTCTATTACCTCGTAAATCTCACAAGCGCACAACAATAATATTATCATGTCATAAATCATAGTAATAAATCTCTATCACACCCCAAACCGGGGAGAGGCGTGGCTGGCACCCAGTGCCATACTGGAACGAGCGAACCACTCTGTGACTTTGGTTTTTGTAACTATCATGGGCCAACATGGCCACAACTCGTAATGTATAACTATAAGTGGGCAAACACTGTATCAATGAACCATTATTCTTAAAACATGAATACATATGGGCAGTCATGGCCTCTGACATACTGTACAAAATAAACCTCTGTCTACAAAGCCTCTAAGATTATTTGACATCAAATTGGACATGGCCCCTGCCTGATAATAAGTCTGTAGCCATGTTGGCCAGCCATGATTATTACGAGTTGTGGCCATGTTGGCCCATGATAGTTACAAATTGAACAGCAAAACTCTGACGCGATGACTTATAGGCTCGGCTGCACTATGAANCGCAAACACTGTATCAATGAACCATCATTCTTAAAACATGAATACATATGGGCCGTCATGGCCTCTAACATACTGTACAAAATAAACCTCTGTCTACAAAGCCTCTAAGATTATTTGACATCAAATTGGACATGGCCCCTTCCTGATAATACGTTTGTAGCCATGTTGGCCAGTCATGATTATTACGGGTTGTGGCCATGTTGGCCCATGATAGTTACAAATTGGATAGCAAAACTCTGACGCGATGACTTATAGACTCAGCTGCACTCTGAATGAAGTGAAGTCTTACCGATCCTTCGCTGGATGCTAATCTCATCTACTATGAGGGCTCGTCAAACTGATTACCTATACCTGCAGGCATGAATGTAGTGTCCACAACAAAAGGACATCAGTACGAATAATGTATCAAGTATGTAAGGCAGAACTGAAACATAACAATAAGTCAACATTAATTAAAGAGATATAAGAATCAACCTGAGTCTCTGTATATGCATACTTATTATACTTGTATATATATTTCTTCTCTTTGAGACTATTATCCGTATCGCATAATGCATGACTGGCCAACTAATCAGTGGTAACTGCCCGACCGGCTGTAGCGCGGTGGTAAATATATGACTGCCCGACCGGCAGTAGCCCTGTGTTAAATGATGATGCATATAATACCATTATGAATATTAACATCTTTATCAAATACCTCAATAGAGAATTAGGAACATACTTAGACATGCTTGAATATCACTTTACAGGAATGAATAATATAGACATCCTTAACTGCTAAGAGTAGAACCATTTATGGAATGACATTACGTTTACGTGTCGTTACTTGGATCATGCCAAAAGAACGAAGAATTAGCCTTAACATACCTTTGTCATTTACCTAACCACACGACGACGGTTCAACCCGTTAGTACTTCAATCTGAAACTTGTGATTTGAGAACATCAGCAGGTAATTATCATTCAAAATATGGACAACATAGGTTCCTGCACCCCAATTTACCACTACGTTCTTTTATATACACTTCTTATAATAATATTACAACTTTCTCTATAAAATGTATAGTAGTTCCTCTCCTTCAAAACAATAGATACAGACCTGGACCGAAGTATAGGCACCTATAATTGCCAGGTTTATTTTGTTGCTAGTTGGTACTAATTGGGTGACTAAACAAATATTGAAGGAATCAGACTAATAATATATTTAGTGTGCTAAAACATATTGTGAGTGAAGGAATATTGTGTGGAGTGTTGTGACGGCAGTGTATATGTTGTTTGTGAAGAAGATAAAAATTCTGCTTTTGCTTTTCTTTCTAGGAACTAGGAACTAGGAATTAGGAGCCAACTATTTGACATAGGTTCAAAAGTTGATACTCTTCCATGCATGAACCCCACGTCTCCATTTGTTGTAGAATCTCCCATTACCCAATAATTAATCAATTTCCCACATAATTAAGAATTATCTCAAATTACCTAGAATAATAATCATGGCCATGTGGTAAAGTATTAGTCCATAAATACGAGGTACTATAACTTGGATCGTATTTTATCCCAAAATGTCAAACTTCCGTGCTACTCAGTTTCTTCGATTCGTTTACCCTCTGACCTTTATAACACTTACTTATCACTAGTTTGACATACCATAAATACTTATAACCTCGAAAATAGTCTTGTCCTCATCCTAAAGTACTACTATTTAAATATTAAATTATTAATAAATCACGGTACCATATAAAATAAATACATACATTATTATTTCATTAAAACATCCATGTAAAAATACATATATTTTCTCAACTTCTAATTTTCCTAATCTCATATAAAGAGTATAAACTTTCGTATGCTTAATTCTTAAAATGGTAAACATCTTCTTTTCTTTTGAGAAAATAATTGCTATCTTTACAATAAAGAAAATCTCATAATTTTTCTCATATTATGTGTATAATTTAAATCATATCCAGAAGTAGTAATATTAATAACTATATAAAATCAAAATTTTCAAACTTTTTACTAAAATGTTGCACTCAAAATACCATATCAAACATATATAACAGTATCAATGTTGTTAAACTTACGGGGTCTTATAATAACATAGTCACAAATCCTCTATAACCACATGAATGATCTTAATACCTTCAAGCTCATATGTATTACTATGATTCATCCTAATATTAAAGTGCGGGATGTAACAATCTCGTCACATTCTCCATCTGAAAAAGAAACATTCGTTCTTGGACGGAAATATAAATGTACCTGGACTGGTAAAAGGGGTTGGTATCTACTCCTCATATCAGACATGGATTCCCACGTAGCCTCCTCAATCAGCTGACCAGTCCAATGTACTTTCACATAAAGAAAAGTCTTTGATCTCAACTTTTGAACCTACCAGTCTACAATAGCCACCGGCTCTTCCTCGTAGGTCATATTCTCATCAAGATGCACCGTGCTAAAGTCCAAAACATATGACCTATCCTCATGGTTCTTGCGAAGCATAGAAAAGTGAAATACCAGATGAACCCTCGATAGGCTAGGAGGCAATGCAAGCCTAAAAGAAGCCTATCTAGCTCTCTGCAAGATTTTAAACGAGCCAATAAACCTCGGTCTCAACTTTCCATTCTTCACAAATCACATCACGTCCTTCATAGGAAACATTCAAAGAAGAACCTTATCACGTTCCATATAAGCCATATCTCGAAACTTCCGGTCCACGTAACACTTTTGCTGGGACTAGGCTATACGTTATCGGGAATAAGCTATACGAAGTCAATCCTGAATCACCATAACCTTTTCCAAAGCATCACAGACCAATTCTCTCCCCAACAATTACCCTCACCGAGCTCAAACCAACAAACCGGAGAACGACATTGCCTCCTCATATAAGGCCTCGTACGGAGCCATCTGGATGCAGTATGGATAAATATTTTTGTAGGTAAACTCCACTAGATGTAAGAACTGGTCCTATTGACCCTTGAAATCCATAGAGCATGCTCGCAATATATCCTCCAATATCTGAAAGTACGCTCAAATTATCCGTCCTCCTAAGGATGAAACACGTCACTTAACTCAACCTTCGTGACCAACTCACGCTGCATATCTCTCCAAAAATGTGATGTGAACTGCATGCCCTAGTCATAAATAACACAAATTGGCACACCCTTCAAGCGGATAATCTCCCAGATGTAAATCTGAGCCAACCGCTCTGAAGAATAGGATGCCATCACCAGAATAAAGTGTGTGGACTTAGTCAACCAGAAAACAATAACCCATACAACATCATATTTCCTCAAGGTCCATGGTAAGCCTAGCACAAAGTCCATAGTGATGCGCTCCCACTTACACTCCAGTATCTCAAATCTCTAGAGTCAACCCACCCGGTTTCTAATGCTCATACTTTACCTGTTGACATTCAAACACCGAGAGACATGACCAACAATATGTTTCTTCATCTTTCGCCACCAGTAGTGATTCTTCAAATCACGGTACATCTTCGTGACACCTGGGTGAATGTCATACCCATGGTGCGAGCCAATACCTGGATTCCCACAATTAAGTATAGAGTGTAGTATGAGTACAACCGACCCCACGTACTCAACAAGTATCATAACTAACCTTGGCGAGGTAATAAAGACAAGAATTATTAATAATACTTGGTAATAACCCGTACACTTCATAAATATCACAAGTATATAGCAATAACATCATCGAGTCATAAATCAGAGTGAGCCTTCTTGGTGCACAAAAAAGCGAACAATCTCTATTTCAGATAAAGATCCAGCATACAGAGAAGATGTGCAAAAGTAAGGCATGTATACATTTCTGATCTAGTATATAAAACATTTATCTCAATAAAACATGTATACATTCAAGAAAATTGCAAGTCGAGAAAAATTAAATAACCAAAACACACAATGGCCAGTTTTCCTCTTATTGCGTGTACACCATCAACAAGGAAACATGAGATGGTAACCCTAGGGGGATGAATCCTTATCCACACACTGCATGGACAACTCACGTGCTAACATAACTCAGGTCCGCACAGACAACTCACGTGCTATCAACCCAGTCCATATCTCACATAAAGCACATACAAAGATACATGTACATGAAAAATGTATATCAATTTACATACTCATGGACTGATATAACTGACATGCTATAGTATAGGAATGTGCAAAGTGTGCTACCACAATTCAAGTAATGTGATCATGCCACAAGAATAGCAACTAACACGTTTGAATAGGAGATCAATCAACAAATAATCTATAACATGATTCCAAATTTCTCATGAAGGGAATACAACATAGAGTATGATAACATGAAGCTTAGCAATCGATTCAAGGCATATACGCACATGGGATCAATTGCCTCACATGTGCTCCACCCATAGCATGTAGCTTTCACTAATAACTCAGGCAACTAGTGCCTCAAGCAAGTTTAGGTAAGATAATAACCTCAAGCAAGCTAGTACTCTAGAAAGCCCTCCCTGCGTGAATTAACCTCCAGATGGCTTGAATCTAGCCAAAATAACCTTATAATATCAATAGAAGCCATAGAAAGTAACCTCAAATAGTAAAGCTAAGATTTTGATGCAATTATACAAAGTCAGCCCTAGGCCCGCACCTTAGAACCTGACAAAACTCACAAATCCCGAACACCTATTCCAATACGAGTCTGAATATGTGTGTTTCATCAAAATCCAAACCTTAAGTCATCAATTTACACTCTCCAAAACAATAGTCAAAAACCACAAAATTCTACCTTTAATTCACATAAACTAGGTGTAATAATCCATGGATAATTAATATCTAACACCAAAATCCATTAGTGTACCTACCCCTTTAATTGTTGTGAAATCCCTGCAAAATAGCATATAGCCAAGCTCCACAACCCCCAGTAATGAAAAATGACAACCCCTAAAAGTATAATAGACTGTCCAGCGATTCCGCATTTGCAGTCCAAAATGTCGTGTTTGCGGAAAATCGATTGGAGATGCAAGAATGGCTTATTCCCCACCCAACAACGTCTGCGGTCCTCCTACCGCTTATGCGAAATCGCTTCTACATTCCAACTTCTGCATCTACAGTCTTCCACTTGCCTCTAGCCCAGTCCGCTTCTGTGTAACATCATCCACTTCTGCGGCTTCTTATATGTGACCACAATTCCGTATATAAGAAAACACAAGACTCAACAATTTTTAGCAATGCCATCATAAGTGAAACTGATCTGAAATAAATCTGAAACACGCCTGAGTCCCATGGGACCCTGTCCAAACACACCAACCAATCCCAAAACATAACATGGACCTACTAGAGGCCTCGAATCATACCAAACAACAACAAAACCATGAGCTGCACCTCAGTTTGAACATAAGGAACTAATCCAAATTTCCAAATTAAAAACATACGTCGAATATGCCTAAAAAACTCGGAATGACCTCAAATATTACATTCTAGTTCCAAATGACACGATAGAACTATTCCAACTCCCGGAACTAAAATCCGAACCCTATATCATCAAAATCAACTCCTGGTCAAACCTATAAGTCTTATAAACTTTCAACTTACTAATTTTTGCCAAATAGAACCGAATCAAGCTAGAAAACCCCAAATCAAAATCTGGGCATACACCTAAGTCCCAAATCACCTTGCCAACCTATGGGAACCATCAAAGCACCATTCTTGGGTCATCTACACAAAACTCAAACTCCGGCCAACGCTTACAACTTAAGCCTCCAGCCAATGGACTATGTGTCCAATTCAATCCAAAACTCCCCCAAAACTAAACTAACCATCCCCCGCTAGTCAAATAATCACAAATACACATATGTAAAGTATCAAATAGGGGAAACGAGTAAAAAATACATAAAATGACCGGCCGGGTCGTTACATAACACCATTATCTCCAATCACAACCTCCTTATCATGACACCGTTGAGTGTGTCTTTTAACACTAACAAGTGAGGATCATCAAACTACCGAGCCTTGATACGCCCCAACAGCGATGATTGTGCCACAACACAAGCAAGAACCTTGTTAAGCTCCAAAACATCCAACCTGAAGAACCGGTTGGCCAAAGCCTGAATATCCATGGCTTGTGGCTTCTCTACTATCGGTAAAAATGGCACACTATTCATCCTCTCTGCTATTCCACTCAAGGCATCAACCACAATATTGGCCTTCCACGAATGATATAATATGATGATATCATATTCTTTTAATAACTCCAACCATCTCCACTGTCACAAATTATGGTCTTTCTGCCAGAACATGTGTTGGAGTCTCCGATGGTCGGTATAGACCTCACGTGGAACCCCGTATGGATAGTGCCTCCAAATCATGAGAGCATGAACAAGGGATGCAAACTCCAAATCATGCTCAGGGTAATGCTTCTCGTAAACCTTTAACTTACGAGACGCTTAGGCAATCATCCTACTGTCCTACATCAATACTGGGCCTAGTCCAATACGCGATATATCACAATACACAGTGTAAGATCCCGAACTAGTAGGAAACACAACCACTGGGGCTATATTCAATGCAGTCTTGAGCTTCTAAAATCTCGCCTCAAACTTATCGGACCATCTAAAAAGTGCACCTTTCTAGGTCAACTTGGTCAATAGGGCAGACATAAATGAAAACCCCTCCATGAACCGATGATAGCAAGCTACCAATAAACATCAAATCTTTATAGCTGAAGTAGGATTAGGCCAGTTGTGAATTGCCTCAATCTTCTTATGCTCTACCTTGATACCCTCGTACGCCACCCCATGACCCAAAAGGTAATCGAGTCTAACCAAAATTCAAACTTTGAAAACTTGGCATACAATTGATGATCCTTCAAAGTTTGAAGCACTACCATAGGCGCTACTCATGCTCCTCTTGACTGCAGAAGTAAGCAAAAATGTCATCATTGAAGACAATCATGAAGGAATCCATATAAGGCTTGAACACTCGGTTCATCAAGTCCATAAAGGATGTCAAGGCATTAGTCAAGCCAAATGAAATCACCAAGTACTCGTTGTGAAAATATTGAGTCCTAAAAGCTATCTTAGTCGGGGCCTTGTTGACGACACTTGCATACTACTCTTCTATTGTACTTAGAGGCTCTGTAGACAGGTTTTGGGTGATGTTTGATATGGGGAATTGAAGTAGAAATGTTGGTATTTGGCAAACACGTTTTTCATTATATCTATAAACTTGTAATAATTTGGAAATTATGAATGAACCTGCTAATGTAAATGAGATGGGAGTTGTTAATAAAATCTTTTTAGTGCTTGATTAATGGATTGCGTCCCCTCTTTATTCATGGATGAGTTTAGGTAGACAAAAATCTAACAGGCTTGCTCGGCCGGGTTCATTCGGTTGAGCGCCGGTCGCTCTCCCCGAGTTTGGGGCGTGACAAACTTAGTATCGTAGCCTATTATTTTAAAGTGTCCTAGGATGTCTCGGAGCCATGTCTAGTATAGTCATTCTTATCAGTGTGCTGTCGACCACATCTATAATGAGGAGGCTACTTGGACATTTAGGAATTTCACCCTTCTTTGGTATTCCAGATCATGCGGTAAAGCTCTAAATATGAAGCTAAATTCCTTGTCATGTCTCATTTTCCATATGAGTAACCCACGGGTTCGAGGCAACGAAGAGGAAATGAAAGAATAATTTACTAGGGGAAGTATCCTTGTTCCTATTAATGTCACTGCGCCACCAGATTATGTGGTGAGAGCACCTAAGATTTGGAAGAGGATTATTAGCAACAATAAGCCGTAATGTTTGATATGAAAGAAGAGCCAGTCGGGTTTATCTTGGATGATTCTTGAAATATGTAATGGTTATGGAAAGAGGTGGCCTAAGAATAACAAATGCCCTTAGGTTGGATACACCCATCCCGGTCTTCCCGATATATGGGCGGGAACATTTTGCGTCATGTTGTGAGTATGCTCAGAAGTGTGTTAAGGGTGGTAGATTAGGGCAATTCAAAAAGTACATACAATGGGTTGTTGCAGAGATTGTTAATCCCATCATGTGGTCCTGGAGGAAGGATAAGGGGAATGTTATGACGTATGCAAAAAGGGTAAATATCATGTCAGTAGGGCGAGTCAGTTTAGTGGACCTCATCCCCATTGCGTGAAGTATAGGAGATGTCATTCAGGTGTATGTCACTATGGTACCAATGTATGTTACGGATGTGGAGTCAAGGGGCATCCGTTAAGGCACTACGCCGTCAATCTAAAGTTTTCAATTAAGTCACTCCTTAGTACATCATTATGAACACGCATATTTTTTCCTTATTGTATATGTACATCGATATTGAAGAGCCTTCGTAAACACGGTCTTAACAAGACACTGAATCACAAAACATTGCATGTAATTACTTTCTAAACGAGACGCATTATTCATGAAGACACTGTATCACAAATTCTCTTATTTACCACCTCGTGAAGAATTGAGTTCTATAATGATTTCCTTGGAATGAGTTATAACCCTAGGTTAATACTTCCCATTGCTTCTTTAAATTCTCAACAAGGGACTATACCTGATGAATTTCTTACAAGAACCTTTTGATTCAAATGGATAATATCTGCTCACTTATGCTTATGCATGCACCGTCATAAAGTTTACCTATGTTGTATCAAATCCAATGTATAGCAGCCTAGTGTTGAGATTCTTCTTGAGCCACTCTTTTTCTCTCCGGTGTATGTGGATCCTATGGTTTGAACAATCAATTCACTCCTTTGTGAATATTATCATGAATCCTTTTCACTGTCTAGTAACATGGGAGCATATCTCAACGCCTATCATATGTGTAAATGTCAATTGAAAGGGGTCACTTGTCNATGAGTAACCCACGGGTTCGAGGCAACGAAGAGGAAATGAAAGAATAATTTACTAGGGGAAGTATCCTTGTTCCTATTAATGTCACTGCGCCACCAGATTATGTGGTGAGAGCACCTAAGATTTGGAAGAGGATTATTAGCAACAATAAGCCGTAATGTTTGATATGAAAGAAGAGCCAGTCGGGTTTATCTTGGATGATTCTTGAAATATGTAATGGTTATGGAAAGAGGTGGCCCAAGAATAACAAATGCCCTTAGGTTGGATACACCCATCCCGGTCTTCCCGATATATGGGCGGGAACATTTTGCGTCATGTTGTGAGTATGCTCAGAAGTGTGTTAAGGGTGGTAGATTAGGGCAATTCAAAAAGTACATACAATGGGTTGTTGCAGAGATTGTTAATCCCATCATGTGGTCCTGGAGGAAGGATAAGGGGAATGTTATGACGTATGCAAAAAGGGTAAATATCATGTCAGTAGGGCGAGTCAGTTTAGTGGACCTCATCCCCATTGCGTGAAGTATAGGAGATGTCATTCAGGTGTATGTCACTATGGTACCAATGTATGTTACGGATGTGGAGTCAAGGGGCATCCGTTAAGGCACTACGCTATCAATCTAAAGTCTTCAATTAAGTCACTCCTTAGTACATCATTATGAACACGCATATTGTTTCCTTATTGTATATGTACATCGATATTGAAGAGCCTTCATAAACACGGTCTTAACAAGACACTGAATCACAAAACATTGCATGTAATTACTTTCTAAACGAGACGCATTATTCATGAAGACACTGTATCACAAATTCTCTTATTTACCACCTTGTGAAGAATTGAGTTCTATAATGATTTCCTTGGAATGAGTTATAACCCTAGGTTAATACTTCC
>AWOL01S0014661.1:0-65295 GCA_000715115.1 Nicotiana otophora
TATATATATATATATATATATATCAAATAAGTATTAAATATTGTTTATTTAAAAGCTATTTATGTAAAGGGTGAAAAAAACCGACTGACTTCGGTAGGTAATATTATTAAATTTATATTATAATTATTTTAAAATCATTTTTTCGACCGTAGTCGGTCGGAAATATTTAATTATAACTTATTCCGGTTGGTTTATTAAATATATATAATTTTTGTTATATTAAAAACCAATTGCCTTGGGTGGGAAATAATAATTTCAAAATTTCCGACCGAATTCGGTCGGAAATTTGGAAAGATTTTTATAAAACATTATTTTTGTACATTATATACAAGTATGATCGGTCAAATATTGACCATTTTCCGACCGAATTCGGTCGGAAATTTAGAAATATTTTAATAAACAATTATTTTTGACCAATTTCCGACCGAAATTGGTCGAATTTTTTATTTGTTTTTGTCAGAAGTATTTTTGTTGACTTTGGCGACCAATTTAGCAATTTCCGACCAATTTCTGTCGATTTTGTTTCTGACCGATTTCGGTCTGTATGCCTTGGACGAAATATGTCAGTTTTCTAATAGTGATTCTTTGGGACCCAAAAATATTGTATTGTGTGGTGGATATCATTTACACAAGTTGTATCTTTTCTTTTACAACTAAGAGGTCAAGGATTTTCTGCCTATAAAAGGAAAGGCCATTAGTTCATTTTTAAACACATCAACAAGACTTGAGTCTTCATTTCTTATTTTTTCCACTCCTCCTTTATTAAGAGTATTTTGTATGAGAGTTAAGTGTTAGGAAATACTTGTGTAAGTGTTAGGAAATACTTGTGTGAACCCTTTCTTTGGAGTGATCTTGTGAGGTTATTCTCTTAGGGTATTTGGGATTAATTAGAGTATTTACTCTAATTTTGTACTCTCTTTTGTACTCTTATTGGTATAGTGAAATTGCTCTTCTCCTCTTGTTGACGTAGGTCACACTCACTGAACCACGTTAAATTGGTGTCTTCTTTATATGCTTTAATTGTCGTTGTTATCAACTTGCATTATCTTTGTTATTGTCATTATAACATTGTTTGGCTAAATTTCGCACTATCCAAGTTTCCGATCCTAACAAATTGGTATCA
Organism: Nicotiana otophora; assembly: GCA_000715115.1. Taxonomy (NCBI): domain Eukaryota; kingdom Viridiplantae; phylum Streptophyta; class Magnoliopsida; order Solanales; family Solanaceae; genus Nicotiana; species Nicotiana otophora. The sequence continues at coordinate 1,124 of AWOL01S0014661.1, forward strand.
GAGCTGGATCTAATTGGGTTTATTTCAATAGCCAATATGACTTTAACAAAGACTTATGTTGAGAAATTTTATCGAAGTGCAAACTTAGGAATGTGGCAATTAAAGATGGAAGCTATCCTATTTCAGGATGACTTAGATTTGGCGTTGCAAGGAAAGGATAAGAAGTCGGATAAAATGACGGACGAGGAGTTTGCCGTCATAGAGAAACAGGCAAAAGTAAGTATCATTTTAAATCTCTCAAATGAGGTTTTATGTGAAGTTTCTGTAGAAACCACAATAAAAGGCATGTGGGAAAAATTGAAAACCTTATATATGAAGAGGACAGTGGAAAATAGACTTTACCTGAAGCAGAAACTTTATACATTTCGTATGGGTGAAGGTACCTCCATTCTCTCTCATCTTGACACTTTTGATTCCATTCTTATGGATTTGAGTAATATAGATTCTGAAATTAAAGATGAGGATCAAGGTGTGTGTCACGAACCAAAATCTAACCATGGTCGTGATGGCGCCTATCATGTTACATGGTAAGTCTATTTCCCAAAATATTACTACTAAATCGATTATAAGAATTTAATGAAACATTTCTAACATTTAAACTTTTCATAAACTAAATCAACCGTAAATATAATTATATAAAAATACGAAAACGAGCCCCAAATATCGGGGTGTCACTAAGTCATAAGCGTCTAAAACTATAAACTAAGATATATAAACTGTCTAACAGTCCAAAAGAAGAAATGACAAAAGGAGTAACAAGGTCCTGCGAACGCTAGCAACTACCTTGCAATCTCCACATATAGACGGCCTGAACTCAACGATCGTCGCGTTCTAACTCACCTGGATCTGCACATAAAGTGCAGGGTGTAGTATGAGTACAACCAACTCAGTAGTAACAGAAATAACTAAGGAACTGAGCAGTAGTAGCGAGCTAAGTAAAACAGTCCAATTATTCATTTTCACAATTTAAAAATAAACAGGTAAATTCCATAACTCAGTAAATGCCACAAGGAAGTTTAACAGATAAATGCAGCAACAACACAAATAAATACAACCTCACAGCACTGTTACTCCATCACCCATCACTCGCACTCAACACTCAACACTCAACACTTTGTGCTCAGTAGGGTGTGTACAAACTCCAGAGGGGTCTCCCAAATCCCAAGCGCTAAGCACTAACGACTCACGTGCCATAATATCAATACCTGGATCTGCACGGTCAGCTCACGTGCTACGCGGACAACTCACGCGCTATGGTATCAATATCTAGAGCCGCACGGTCAGCTCACGTGCTACGCGGACAGCTCACGCGCTATGGTATTAATATCCTTACAACCAGGCCCTCGGCCTCACTCAGTCACGTACCTCTCCAGCCTCACAATGCGCTACAAATAAGGGGACACAACCCACATCAAGTATCACAACATATCAGCAAACTAATAGAGACTGAGGTAAACATGTACAATAATTTCTATGACTGAGTACAAATAACGTGAGCATGAATGAAGCCTAAACATGATCTCTAACGTGAAGGCAGACACGTTCACCAACAAGTAAATGCATAAACACAGATAGTGGTTGTTAGGCCTCACAGCTTCACGGGACGGACCAAGTCTCATTCCCTCGAGGTATACACCCACACGCACGTCACCTAGCGTGGGCATCACCTCCAAACAATCAAGTGATGTCAAATCTCCGGGTTTATACCCTCAAAACTAGAGTTAAAACTATTACTTACCTCAACAGCGTAAAATCCTACTCCGGGATGCCCTCGTCTCTGGACTCGGTCTCCAAAAGCTCCGAATCTAAACAAAATCAGAACACTACTATCAACATCTGCTAAAGAATCGAATTCCACAATAAAAACTACAAAAATATGCCAGAAATCTGAAATCGGCCAAAACTCGCCCCCCGAGCCCACGTCTCGGAACCTGTCAAAAATGGCAGAATTAGAACCCTCGTCCTCTCCCGAGTCTAACCATATAAAAATTTATCAAAATCAGACTCCGTTTGGTCCCTCAAATCCCTACCTAAAACTCTCCAAAACTCAAGCCCTAACTCCCTCAATTTCACTTTGAAATCATCAATCAAATCCCAAAAACGAAGATGGATTCATAAAATATAACCAAAACTGAGTAGAGAACATTTACCCCAATCCCTATGGTGAAAATCTCCCAAATCCGAGCTTTTCAACTCAAAATATGACCGAATGAATAAACCCTTGTTTTATATATTTTTCTGCCAGCTATTCTGTCTCGTTTCTCGTGCCAAACAATTCGCAAACTCGCCTTTTATGGCTCCAGTGGATTCCTTGTAATATTCTAGTCAAGTTGGGCATTTGAATCACTCAATTTGACCTTATAAGGAAGGAGATATGTAGGTTTTAATATTTACAAATAGTGCAAATTTTTAAATACACCGTCAGTAGCAATTTCGTGATTAATCTGAAAAATTTAGCTACTTAATTCTTAGTAAAATGACTATAAAAGCCTCATACGATGTCCAAATTCGATAATTCTTTTTGCAACGGGTCCGAAATTACGATATTGATCTAATGCTTCAATCAAAAAATAAATCGGAGCTCATTTGTTCAATATGATATCATTTATGCTTGAAGAAACGATGTCGAAACATAAGAAAAGCGAGCGTAACACAACCCAAACCTATTCGAAACTCAACCGAGGCCCTCGGGACCTCAACCAATAATTCCAACAAGTCATATATCACTACCTTAACTTAGTCGAACCTCCGAAACACCCAAAACACCAAAGCAACCTCGAATTCAAGCCTAAGAACTTCTAAACTTCCAAAATTCGCTAATGACAATGAAACCTATCAAACCACGTCCAAATGACCTCAATTTTTGCACACACGTCAAAAATGACACTACAAACCTACTCCAACTTCCGTAATTCTATTCCGACCTCAATACCTAATTTTTCACCGCCAACCAAAATCGCTAAATTTCTAACTTTTGCCAATTCAAGCCTAATTCTACCACATACCTCCAAATTATATTCCGAACACACTCCTAAGTCTAAAATTACTCCGAATCCAAATCTACCAACTCGATACAATTCAACACAGCTGAACAACACATAAATAAGCAGAAATGGAGAAAATGGGGCTACAACTCTCGGAATGACTGGCCGGGTTGTTACATCCTCCCCCTCTTAAACAAACGTTCGTCCTTGAACGTGCCAAGAGTTGTTCTCAAAACCATCAAGAACTCTCTCCGAACCCCAATGGCTCAAAACCAATCCGTCAGGACTGAATCCTTCTAAATTAACCAAGCTACGCAGTCCACCAAAAACCCAAGGAGATTGCCACAAAACACCTGTAGAACTCATTACCTCATACACACCCAAAGAACTAATCATACTCATTATCATGCCGATCCAACCTACTACCAAGATGTCCTATCTATCCGAGTTCCTTCTGAATTACCTTCAAATTGATACTTTGCCCCGCCATAACACCACAATACTCAACCCAGACTCACCACACGAGACCCAAGCATACAACCACACTGCCCTAAGGCTCATAAGCTGTTGAATACTTTCTTAAATATCTCCAAAAGTACCACAATCACACGCTCACACAATCAGCACCTCTGTGCTCAAGCTACAGCCAAAACCAGGCCTCATGTCCTCCAGATTGGCCCGACATCAACACATAGAAATGACATCTTGCACCTCATCCAGGGAATCATAAGCCGTCGATGCACAACTGATACTAAGCGCCCATGTACGCATAGGAATGCGTGGAAGGAATTCAAAGAGTTACACTTCAAGCTGAATCAATACCGCATGATAAGAATTCAAGAATGTGAAGTTTTCCTAAAGGTTATGCAACCTCTCGAAGATAAGTACAGACGTCTCTGTACCGATCCGCAAGACTCTACTAAACCCGCTCATGACTCGTGAGACCTATGTAAGCCTGACTCTGATACCAACTTGTCACGACCCAAAATCTAACCATGGCCGTGATAGTGCCTATCGTGTTACAAGGAGTCTATTTCCCAAAATATTACTACAAAATCGATTATAAGAATTTAATGAAACATTTCCAACATTTGAACTTTTCATAAACTAAATCAACCATAAATATAATTATATAAAAATACAAAAAAGATCCCCAAACATCGGGGTGTCACTAAGTCATGAGCGTCTAAAACTATAAACTAAGATATATAAACTATCTAAATGCCCAAAAGAAGAAATGACAAAAGGAGTAACAAGGTCTTGCGGATGCTAGCAGCTACCTTGCAATCTCCACAGATAGCCGGCCTGAACTCAACGATTGTCGCGCTTTAACTCACCTGGATATGCACATAAAGTGCAGGGTGTAGTATGAGTACAACCGACTCAGTAGTAACAGAAATAACTAAGGAACTGAGCAGTAGTGGCGAGCTAAGTAAAACAGTCCAATTATTCATTTTCACAATTTAAAAATAAACAGGTAAATTCTATAACTCAGTAAATGTCACAAAAAAGTTTAACAGATGAATGCATCAACAACACAAATATATACAACTTCACAGTAGTGTCACTCCATTACTCATCATTCATCACTCGCATTGAACACTCAACACTCAAAACACTCAACACTTTGTGCTCAGTAGGGTGTGTACAGACTCCAGAGGGGTCTCCCAAAGCCCAAGCGCTAAGCACGAACAACTCACGTGCCATAATATCAATACCTGGATCTGCACGGTCAGCTCACGTGCTACGCGGACAATTCACGCGCTATGGTATCAATACCTGGACCCGCACAGTCAGCACATGTACTATGCGGATAGATCACGCGTTATGGTATTAATATCCACATAACCAGGCCCTCGGCCTCACTCAGTCATGTACCTCTCCAGCCTCACAATGCGCTACAAATAAGGGGACACAACCCACATCAAGTATCACAACATATTAGCAAACGGATAGAGACTGAGGTAAACATGTACAATAATTTCTATGACTGAGTACAAATAACGTGAGCATGAATGAAGCCTAAACATGATCTCTAACGTGAAGGCAGACACGTTCACCAACAAGTAAATGCATAAACACAGATAGTGGTTGTTAGGCCTCACAGCTTCACGGGATGGACCAAGTCTCATTCCCTCGAGGTATACACCCACACGCCCGTCACCTAGTGTGGGCATCACCTCTAAACAATCAAGTGATGTCAAATTTCCGGGTTTATACCCTCAAAACCAGAGTTAAAACTATTACTTACCTCAACAGCGTAAAATCCTACTCCGGGATGCCCTCATCTCTGGACTCGGTCTCCAAAAGATTCGAATCTAAACATAATCAGAACACTACTATCAACATGTGCTAAAGAATCGAATTCCACAATAAAAACTACAAAAATATGCCAAAAATCCGAAATCGACCAAAACCTGCTCCTCGAACCCACGTATCGGAACCTATCAAAAATGGCAGAATTAGAACCATTTTCCTCTCTCGAGTCTACCCATATAAAATTTATTAAAATCGGACTCCGTTTGGTCCCTCAAATCCCTACCTAAAACTCTCCAAAACTCAAGCCCTAACTCCCTCAGTTTCACTTTGAAAACATCAATCAAATCCCAAAAAGGAAGATGGATTCATGAAATATAACCAAAACCGAGTAGAGAACACTTACCCCAATCCCTATGGTGAAAATTGCCTCCAAAATTACCCAAATTCGAGCTCTCCAACCCAAAATATAATCGAATGAACAAACCCTTATTTTATATATTTTTCTGCCAGATATTTTGCCTCGTTTCTCGTGCCAAATGATCCCAAAACTCGCTTTTTATGGCTCCAATGGATTCCTTGTAAAAGTCTAGTCAAGTTAGGTTTTTGAATCTCTCAATTTGACCTTATAATAAAGGAGATATGTAGGTTTTAATATTTGCAAATAGTGCAGATTTTTAAATACACTGTCAGTGGCAATTGCGTAATTAATCAGAAAAATCTGGCAACCTAATTCTTAGTAAAATGACCATAAACTTCTCATACGATGTCCAAATTCGACAATTCTTTTTGCTACGGGTCCAAAATTACGATACTGATCTAATGCTTCAATAAAAAAATAGATCGGAACTCATTAGTGCAATATGATATCATTTATGCTTGAAAACACGGCGTCGAAATATAAGAAAAACGAGCGTAACACAACCCAAACCTATCCGAAACTCACCCGAGGCCCTCGGGACCTCAACTAATTATTCCAATAAGTCATATATCACTAGCTAAATTTATTCGTACCTCCGGAACACCCAAAATAACACCAAAATACCAAAACAACCTTGAATTAAAGCCTAAGAACTTCTAAACTTTCAAAATTCGCCAACGACGCCGAAGCCTATCAAACCACGTCCAAATGACCTCAAATTCTGCACACACGTCACAAATAACACTACAAACCTACTCCAATTTCCGAAATTCTATTTCGACCCCGATACCTAATTTTCCACCGCTGACCAAAATCACCAAATTTCTAACTTTTGCCAATTCAAGCCTAATTCTATCACGGACCTCCAAATTAAATTCCGAACACACTCCTAAATCTAAAATTACTCCAAACCCAAATCTACCAACTCGATACAACTCAACACAACTGAACAACACATAAATAAGCAGAAATGGGGAAAACGGGGCTACAACTCTCGGAACGACTGGCCCGGTCGTTACACCGTATTACTGCTTTGTTCTCTACCTCCCATTTTTTAAGAATATAAGAGATACTATGCTTTATGCAAAGGATAATATATCTTATAAGGATATTAAATCTATCTTAAAATCAAAAGAACATATAGATGGTGATATTACTGGAGAAGCTAGTGGAACTCAAACGAAAGTTGGCTTGTTTGTTGGGGAAAAATTCGACTCCGTATCCAGATACAATAATTTAGAGTCTCACCATTGTCATAAGAAAGGTCACATTATCTCTTAATGCTATAAAATTAAAAATAAAGAAAAGCATAAAGAAAGAAAAAATGAGCAAACAAATACTGACACCGCCGAAACTAGTGTAGCAACTGGTGAGATTGAGGGAACTATATTTTTAGCAACTGAAACTAGTTTCATGTCAGAAAATGAATGGATTTTAGATTCCGATTGTTCATATCATATGTGTCCTAGCAGTGACTTGTTTTCCACATATGATTCAGTTGAAGGTGGAGTTGTCCAACTGGGTAACAATGTTACTTGTAACGTTATTGGCAAAGGTACAATTCAGATTAGAATAAACGATGGTGTGATGAGAAATCTCACCGATGTTAGATATGTTCCCGAGTTGAAGAAAAATCTCATCTCTTTGGGTACTTTAGAATCCCTTGGGTGCAAATTTACCGGTGAAGGTGGAGTTGTCCAACTGGGTAACAATGTTACTTGTAACGTTATTGGCAAAGGTACAATTCAGATTAGAATAAACGATGGTGTGATGAGAAATCTCACCGATGTTAGATATGTTCCCGAGTTGAAGAAAAATCTCATCTCTTTGGGTACTTTAGAATCCCTTGGGTGCAAATTTACCGGTGAAGGTGGAGTTCTAAAAACTTTTTAAGGTGCTCTTGTGATCATGAAAGCACAAAGATCTGGTTTGTTGTATACTTTATTGGGATCCACTTTTATAGGACCTACTACAGTTTCAGTGTCAGACAACTTATTTGATTTTGATGGCATTAAACTTTGACATATGCCCATTGGGGCTTTTGCGGAGAAGGTGAAGAAAAATTACTATATCAGCCAAAATTAGGCCAAGGCGGAGATTTGTAATTATGGCCAATATTTTGGTTAGTGGAGTCCATCTCACATAAACATAAGCATATTTGTAAAGTAGACTTTGTTGGTAATATTCTTTGGGACCCAAAAATATTGCATTGTGTAGTGCATATCATTTGCACAAGTTGTATCTTTTCTTTTACAACTAAGAGGCCAAGGCTTTTTGCCTATAAAAGGAAAGGCCATAAGTTCATTTTTAAACACACCAACAAGATTTGAGTCTTCATTTATTTCTTCCTCTCCTCATTTATTAAGAGTGTTTTGTACGAGAGTTAAGTGTTGGAAAGCACTTGTGTGAGCCTATCACGACCCGAAATTTCCACCTTCGGGTCATGATGGCGCCTAATATTTCACTAGTTAGGAAAGCCAACGTTAGAATAATATTATCAATTTTTAAAATAATTTTTGAATTTATTAATAACAAAGAACAAATGCGGAAGTAAAGTTTGAAACGTAGTAAATAATCCTTAAAACCAACTGTGTCTACATACCATCCCATAATTGGTGTCACAAGTGCACGCGCTTCTAGAATAATAAAAATAAAGATCTAAATAAAATAAAGCTGTCCGGAAACAAACACACAACTAAAGTAAAGCAGACAGAAACTTCAGAACTGCGAACGCCGTGCAGTTATACCTCAAGTCTCCTCTAAGTATGTTACACCCTGTGCGTCTCAAGGTGCGTAATGAATACGAGACTTGTTAATCATGATTTAACTGATTTTAAAGTCATAATATGGCTATATATGATGTTTGGATATAAAATATGAAGTTTGGGAAAAATCGGATTAAAGTTGCGGAAAAGCCGACTAAGGATTTGCCTTGTAACAGAGCTTTTTGAGAAATATATTTTGTGTGCTATATGAGGTCTTATTGGGATATATTATATACCAAATTGAAGGTCTTGGAATGTATTTTCCAACTCTATTAACCGTTCATTCATACGATACATGGATAAAAAGTTATAAGCGTTGGAAGAAGGGCCAAATATAGAGTGCCAAGTAGCACCTTTTTGACTTTTAAATAAATAAAATTTTTACATCCTATCTCGTCTCTTTCTCCATCTTCCTAGAGAGTTCGCCCAAATAACACCCCCTAACTTTACTCTTAAGCTCTCTGCAAGAGCTTCAAACAAGATTATCATCTCGGGTATGGAATCAAGAAGCGATAACATTAAAACGATCCCTACAACGTAAGTATCGCTATATCGCCTGCCTTTTTCTTTGTAGTTTGAGTTTTGGAAGGTACTTCATAGTTAATAAAACGTTTAATTTATGTATTTAAGTGTTTAAATATCAAGGAATATTGATAAATTCGTTTCCTAATAGTTAGAACTCACGGGACAGTGATCGGAAGACATGAGTTCGAGTTATTTCACTTGTAGTGGACTGTTTTGTGGGCTGTTTTGTGTTTCTTTTGGGCTGTCTATTGTGCTGCTGATTTATGGAGTTTTGAAGTATAAAGGGGCATGGACAAATGCCACATGTGGTAGGGTAGTAGGCTGGTCATTCGTCGTTACAACTCTTAGGTTGTTCGACACTACTTTGGTTGTCGTTTTATGTATGAAGTGATTAAGGTGTGTGGGCTGTTTTGTGGTATATTGTGATGGAGATAAGGTTGGAAAATCATGCTTACATATTGTTATTGTTTTGTTCTTGTTGTTGTTGGTATATGGTATTGGAGGAGGGCCTAGTTACAGGGGAGATGCTGCCCAAATTTACGTAAACGAGCTACTAGTTTAAGTTGCAGACTTAACCTTTACTCAACACTGATTGTGAATCTCCTTATGATGTGGTAGATTGAATTGAGTTGTTTGAAGAATTTCTTGGAAGGTATTAAGGACTCAATAGAGTTAAGGTATGTTAAGGCTATCCTTTCTTTCTTTTTGGCATGATCCTAATGATACAAACAAAACGAGCAAAATACGCAACTTTCATAAATGACATAGAAATACTAGGGGTGTCTATATTCTTGATTCCCCATGCGAATTTTTATTATATCCTCTGTTCATGGGTCTCAGAAAAATACGTATTTGATAAAGTTGTCCGTAAGGCATATTGATTTTATGATATTCGACAAATCTTATTAATGTATTTCTTATGCATTTCATGTATTTATACATGTACATTGACCCATGACCAGAAGGAGTTATATACGCGTATATTATATGTATATGGGATAGGGGAAAAGGATACGACGTTATATACGCACCACCACCTGATCAGCTGGTATACGTTGATGATTTTTCCCACAATGGCTGAGATGATATGATGGGATGTCCTCAGAGGCTTGACGATGTTATGTACAAATATAACTATGCATGGTATGGCATTTATACGCACATTGATGACATTATAAATTTTCATGATTCATAGAGCTATGCAAAATTTTAGGTTGAGTTTTTTACTCCATGTTTCTTTCATGTCTTTTATATACTACTGTCATGCCTTACATACTCGGTACTTTATTTGTACTGACGTCCCTTTTGCCTGGGGACGCTGCATTTCATGTCCGCAGGTCCCGATAGACAGGTCGAGAGTTCTCCAAATAGGCTATCAGCTCAGTGGAACGTCTTGGTGCTCTTCATTTGCTCCGGAGTTGCTTGTTTGGTCAGTATGATTTAGACGTGTATTGTTTGGTATGGAGGGGATGTTTCCTAACCTTTATGATTTTTATGTACTCTTAGAGGCTTGTAGACAGATGTTATGTATACGGATACTGGTATGGCCTTATAGGCCAGTACTCCATATGTATAAGTTGGTATTTCACGTTGTATTCTACTTATCTCAAAAGGCAGCCTCTCCAGCTGAGTTATCTATGATAGTATGATACAAAAAGATATGTCATGTTGGTACTCGGTTGAGAAAGGTACCGGGTGCCCGTCGCAGCCCATCGATTTGGGTCGTGACAGAAGTGGTATCAGAGCAGTTCTGTCCTAGGGAGTCTACAAGTCCTGTCTAGTAGAGTCTTATTTATGGTTGTGTTGTGTACCACACTTATAAGCAGGAGGCTACATGGAATTTAGGACTGTCACTCTTTCTTCTTACTCTAGATCGTGTGGTAGAGCTCAGTTGTAAGAATTCAAATTCCTAAATTCTATTTTATTCGTTATACAACGACATCTACATCCAGAAAGACGGTTGGTAAGAGATTGAATATGGGTGTGGAAGAGTTGAGTCAGAGGAACTCGATTTTGAGTCATGCTTATGATGAGTAAATGTAAGGCCTTCAGTAGATATGTGTATACTACGACGTGTGAGCCTCTTGATAAGGAGCCCTAAGGCATGAATATCTATCTACCCCTATGGTAAAAAGCAACGAGAGAATCAGAAGGTAGATACAAGTTTCAACAACTAGAAGAAGCTAGGTGAAGAAGGATACGAGGTACCCAGTTAGTGAAGATTAATTGTATTTACAATTCAGGCAGAGAAATATAAACATTCTGAGTTACTTTCAACAATAATAAAGATGTATTCACTTGACAACACCCATTTCAGTTATGCCCTGTGGGGGCTAACATATATAATTTAAGAGAAGGCTGGGATATCAGCATCCAGCTGGTGTTAGAGTAACTCAAAATTATGGATGGATTGTTATCATTAGCTCATATTTCCGAGGGATATTGCAAACGTGGTAATGGTTCTCCTTGTGAGACACCCAGATGGTGCACTCTAGAATAGTACAATCAGATATAAATACTAAAATATTCTGAAATTTCAGAAGATTGGCATTGGAATCCTAGAAGGGATAAATATTTACCTTTGTATGGCTCCCGTCCTTAGTAAAGAGAGAGTGTTAGGTGACCCGAAGAGCCAGTGAGTTGAATCAAGGGGGGCTAAAAGTGAAAGAATATTTTGAAGAAGTTTTCAGAATAAGGTAATAGATAAAAAATATTAGCAGGAGAATAAGAAGAAAGTAAATAAAGCATTATGAGTAAGATATGATAAATGGAGGATAATGGTAAATCAAAATATGACAGGACTACATATTCTATAGTCAAGTGAAGGAAAAGACAAGAAGTTACAGGCCTTGAGACAATAAAAGAGTATAAGCCATAATGTCATGTCCCTATTTTGAGAAATGAGTTGGTGACTCATACATAATTACTAGAAGGAAAAGTTAGACCCCTAGAGTAATAAAAATTAGTATGTGTTAGTGAATAAGATAAACTGAACATGAATTCAGGACCGAAGGATTTGATAATAGTTGGCATTGTGGGAATTTCAAAGATCGCGTTCTGGGCGATAATTGAATGGACAACAAAAGAATAACTTTTAAAGGTCATTCAAGAAAACGTTTCCCTAAGACAAGCACTGTGAGCAGAGTTAAGCTTAAAGGACTAAGTGTTCCAGTTACACTAGGTGTCACCTTTGTGTGTAAGAAATTAAATTATCCCTGGTACAGAAGGGTTACCGCAAGGCAAGTAAGAGTCCGTGAAGATGTGAAAAGACACCAAATATGAATAGGTGAAACATTTATAAGTAAATCTTCATAGCAATAAATGTTAGTACTCTCCTAAAGGGGGGAAGATGTTGTGATATGGTATTAAGTCGAAGTTATGTGGTTAAGGTAACTATGGAATAGTAAAAGAAAAATGTGGTAGAAAGACGAAAGGAATGAGATTGCATTTATTCAGATTCTACGGATATGATACGATTCCAGAATATTATGTAAGCATAACGACGGGGAGAGGCAGTAAGGGTTCCATCACTAGATGTTATTGATATATAAGTGCAAATGAACACTTGATACATAAGGAGACAGTATGCGGGGTAAGTTACGACAAAGGATATAACCTAAGAGCCATTACACATAATAAGATATGAGAATGGACTAACATGTAGTTAGTATTTGATTCAGGAAGAGCCTAGACATGGCTAAACAAGAGGATACACACAAATCAGCAGGTTGTGCAAGATAAACATAGCGAAACCCAATATAGGGAATTCAGTCTCGCAAATATGATGACATCGTAATCCTTGAGAAATATTCAGATAGGAGTTAGGGTTGTTAAAGATACCGTATAAGTGTTACGAAAAAGAAAATGGTGCCACTGAGAAGACAGTCCAAAAATTTTAGTTCAGAATCAACCTTATGAGCACAAAGGCGCGAAGGTAAGTAATTAAGGATAATTATAAGCGAGTAAGAGCATCAAAAATTCTTTCGGGTATACTAAGTATTAAGCTCGCAGCATTACAGAAGTCAAAGGGTCTCACTTAAGTACTACAAAGAAAGACTAGCTGAGGGAATAAGGAAGAAGGCTTCAACTTAAGCATAGTGACATAAAGATGAAATAGTCTTGTAACAATAGTCTCACAACAACATTGTATGCACTTCATAAGAAAGTGGCACCTATCGTGGCTAATAAACAGGAAGACAAAAAATCAAAAGATGATATTTGAGATCATATGAGTTAGAGTAAATTCTAATATTTGTGGGAAATGATATAATCCATGTATTCATGCAACAAGTGGAAGAACGACCATGAAAAGTAATCGGTTATGTTTAAAGACAACTAAGAAAGCATGAGAAGAATTATCTGACCCACGATTTAGAGTTAGCCGCAGTGATTCATGCACTAAAGATGTGGAGGCACTATTTGTATGGCATTCATGTTAATATCTATACGGATCATAAGAGCTTTCAATATATCTTCAGTCAAAAGGAATTGAATTTATGCCAAAGGAGAAAGTTAGAGCTACTGAAAGACTATGGCATTGATATTTTATACCATCCGGGAAAGGCGAATGTAGTAGCCGACGCCCTCAGCCGTAGATCCATGGGTAGCCTGTCATATTTACAGCCAGAGAAGTGTGGGATAGCCTATGATATTCATCAGCTAGCTAGTCTTGGAGTTCGATTACTGGACTCAAGTGATACCAAAGTTACTATTCAGGACACGACAACATCCTCTTTAGTAACTGAAGTGGAGGAACGCCAGTATGCGGATCCTGTGCTAGCTCATTATGGAGATACATACCCTCAAAATGAGAATACACCATTTGAAATTATAGGAGATGGAGTCCTCAGATATCGAGGTTGATTATGTGTTCTAATGTGGCATGGTTGCGCCAACAGGTTGTGGGAGTAGCTCACTATTCTAGTTATTCTATTTATCCAGGAGTGACGAAGATGTATCATGATATCAGGGGAATATACTAATAGGATGAAATGAAGAAGGATATAGAAGAGCTTGTTGCTCAGTGCCCTAATTGTCAGCAGATTAAGATTGAGCATCAGAAACCTAGTGGGTTATTATAGGCTATAGATATTCCAACTTGGAAATGGGAAGTAATTAATATGGATTTCATCATAGGCTTACCTTGTACCCAACGTAAGTTCGATTCTATATGGATTATTGTTGATAGACTTACAAAAGAAGCCCATTTTCTGTCTGTTAGGACTACTTAGTCAGCAAAGGATTATGCAAGGCTTTACATTAGGGAGATAGTACGACTTCATGGTGTCCCTATATCTATTATCTCAGATAGAGGTGCTTAGTTTACAACTAATTTCTGGAGGTCCTTACAAAAGGATTGGGGACTCAGGTAAATCTTAGTACAATATTTCATCCCCAGACAAACGGTCAGGCTGAACGTACTATTCAAACACTGGAGGATATACTACGGGATTGTGTGATGCACTTCAGGGGTATCTAAGATGATCATCTTCCACCTATTGAGTTTGCATAAAATAATAGTTATCATTCCAACTTTCAGATGGCTCCATACGAAGCTCTTTATAGACGGAAGTGTAGGTCACCTATAGGATGGTTTGAGATTGGGAAACTAAGTTAGTAGGATTAGAATTAGTACAACAGGCAGTTGATAAGATTAAGCTTATAAGGGAAAGGCTATTAGCAGCACAGAGTCGTCAGAAGTCCTATACAGATAATCGATGACGAGACTTGGAGTTTCAGGTAGATGACTGGGTATTCCTAAATATATCACCGATGAAAAGCGTTATGATATTCGGTAAGAAAGGAAAGCTTAGCCCTCGGTATATTGGACCTTATAAGATTATACGCAGAGTAGGCCAAGTAGCGTATGAATTAGACTTGCCTTCCAAATTGGAGTCTGTACATCCAGTATTTCATGTGTCTATGCCACGTAGGTGTATTGGATATCCCTCTATAGTCATTCCAGTTGACGATGTTTAGGTTACAGAGCACCTATCATATGAGGAAGCTCACTTTGATATACTAGATAGACAAGTTCGGAGATTAAGAACTAAGGATGTAGCTTCGGTTAAAGTACTTTGGATTAATAATAATGTGGAGGAGATGACTCGGGAAGCTGAAGAAGAAATGAAGACTAGGTATCCTCACTTATTTCCACTTCCGGAGGAGGATCAGTCTGAGACATCATAGCCTTTAGGTACATATATGGTACTTGATTCTTATGTTAGTTATTGTTATTGGTCGTGTGAGGCCATTGGTGTTATTGATGATTGTGGCCCTGTGTGACTTTGTATTACTGGGTTTGTTGTGTGAAAAGTTTGTAGTAGTACCATTATAGAGGAGACTCTGCCAAAATTTCTATAGATTTCTGGGAGTTTAACATTCGAGGACGAATATTTCTAAGGGGGGAAGATTGTTACACCCTGTGCATCTCAAGGTGCATAATGAATATGAGACTTGTAAATCATGATTTAAATGATTTTAAAGTCATAATATGGCTATATATGATGTTTGGATATAAAATATGAAGTTTGGGAAAAATAGGATTAAAGTTGCGGAAAAACCGACTAAGGATTTGCCTTGTAACAGAGCTTTTTGAGAAATACATTTCGTGTGCTATATGAGGTCTTTTTGGGACATATTATATACCATATTGAAGGTATTGGAATTTAGTTTCCAACTCTATTAACCGTTCATTCATACGATAAATGGATAAAGCGTTATAAGCGTTGGTAGAAGGGCCAATCATAGGGTGCCAAGTAACACCTTCTTGACTATTAAATAAATGGAATTTTTACATCCCATCTCGTCTCTTTCTCCATGTTTCCAGAGATCTCTCCCAAATGACACCCCCTAACTTCACTCTTAAGCTCTCTGCAAGAGCTTCAAACAAGATTATCATCTCGGGCACGGAATCAAGAAGCGATAATATTAAAACAATCCCTACGACGTAAGTATCGCTATATCGCCTCTCATTTTGTTTTTTTGTAGTTTGAGTTTTGGAAGGTACTTCATAGTTAAGAAAACATTTACTTTTGTATTTAAGTTTTTAAATATCAATTAATGTTGATAAATTCGTTTCCTAATAGTTAGAACTCACGGGATGGTGATCGGAAGCCGTGAGTTCGAGTTATTTGACTTGTAGTAGACTGTTTTGTGGGCTGTTTCGTGTTACTTTTGGGCTGTCTATTGTGCTGAGGATTTATATAGTTTTGGAGGATAAAAGGGCATGGATAAATGCCACATGTAGTAGGATAGTAGGATGGTCGTTCATCGTTACATTTTTAGGTTGTTTGACACTACTTTGGTTGTCGTTTTATGTATGAAGTGATTAAGGTGTGTGGGCTGTTTTGTGGTATATTGTGATGGAGATAAGGTTGGAAAATGATTATTACATGTTTATATTGTTATTTTCTTGTTGTTGTTGGTATATGGTATTGGAGGAGGGCCTAGTTACAGGGGAGATGCTGCCCAAATTTACGTAAACGCGTTACTAATTAAGTTGCAGACTTATCCTTTACTCATCACTATTTTTCAATCTCCTTATGATGTGGTAGATTGAATTGAGTTGTTTGAAGAATTTCTTGGAAGTTATTAAGGATTCAACGGAGTTATGGTATGTTAAGGCTATCCCTTATTCCTTTTTGGCATGATCTAAATGATACAAACGAAATGAGAAAAATACGCAACTTTTATAAATGACTCTATTCATAGAAATACTAGAGGTGTCAATATTCTTGCTTTCCCATGTGAATTATTATTATATCCTCTGTTCATGGGTCTCAGAAAAATACGTATTTGATAAAGTTGTCCGAAAGGCATATTGATTTTATGATATTCGAGAAAGCTTATTAACGTATTTCTTATGCATTTTATGAATTTATACATGTACATTGACCAATGACCAGAAGGCATTATATATGCGTATATTATATATATATGGGATAGGAGAAAAGGTTACGACGTTATATACGCACCACCACCTGATCAGCTAGTATACGTTGATGCTTTTGTCCATTGTGGGTAAGATGATATGATGGGATGCCCTCAGAGGCTTGATGATGCTATGTACGAATATACCTATGCATGGTATGACATTTTTACGCACATGCATGACATTATAAAGTTTCATGATTCATAGAGCTATGCAAAATTTTAGGTTGAGTTCTTTAATCCACGTTTCTTTCATGTCTTTTATATACTATTTCATGCCTTACATACTCGATACTTTATTTGTACTGACGTCCCTTTTGCCTGGGGACACTGTATTTCATGCCCACAGGTCCCGATAGATAGGTCGAGAGTCCTCCAAATAGGCTATCAGCTCAGCGGAAGGTGTTGGTGCGCTCCATTTGCTCCGGAGTTGCTTGTTTGGTCAGTATGATTTAGACATGTATTGTTTGGTATGGCAGGGCTCTGTCCTAACCTTTATGATATTTATGTACTGTTAGAGTCTTGTAGACAGATGTCATGTATACGGATACAGGTATGTCCTTATAGGCCAGTACGTCATATGTATAAATTGATATTTCACGTTGTATTCTACTTATCTCAAAAGGCAGCCTTTCCAACTAAGTTATCTATGATAGTATGATACGAAAAGATACGTCATGTTAGTACTCGGTTGAGTAAGGTACCGGGTGCCTGTCGCAGCCCATCGATTTGGGTCTCCTCTAGGTATCTGAAATCCGAGCAAGTCCATGGTACGCCATTGGGACCAACTCCAAAATTTGCACAAGAAGTGGATAGTGTAGTATCAGTACAACCGACCCCATGTACTGGTAAGTGTTGAGCCTAACCTCGATGAAATAGTGACGAGGCTAAGGCGGTTCACTTACATTAACCTGTACGCAATATTAGTAACAACAACAAATAATAAAAATAAATCAGGTAACTCATTTATAATAATTAAAGTCAATTCAGCAGTCATAACCAATTATCATTTCCATCAATTCTGTTGCAGCATGCAACCCGCTCTCACAATATATTAACATTCAATTCGATTGCAGCGTGCAACCCGCTCTCCCAATATATTCCTTTTAATCAAGTCTGTCATATATTTATTTCAATCAAGTATATATATAGACTCTTAAATAAGTCTGTTGCGGCGTGCAATCCGATCCTCCAATATTGACTTTTAATAAGTCTGTTGTATCGTGCAACCCGATCCTCCTATATAAACTTTTTAATAAGTCTGTAGCGGTGTGCAACCCGATCTTTCAATATATTCATTTCGATCAATTCTGTTGCGGCGTGCAACACGCTCCTCCAAAATATATACATTTACCAATTCAAGGATTTTACGGCGTGCAACCCGCTCCTCCAATATATTCATTTACCAATTCATACAGAAGAAATTTCTCCAATAAATGCAATAACTAATATAAAATTATAATACAACAGGCATACAATAATTATGATTTAATTATGAAACAAACAATGACAAATAGGAAGTTATTATGGAAATCAGAGAAAAAATAGGCAGTTTAATATTTAATATGCTAAATGTCAAATAACAATTAAGACACATAATTCAAATAGCATGTAACAATTAATGCAAGAATTCAAGGATTAATATTTGATAAAGAATAGGAGAGAAACAATTATTAGAATAATTAATTCATGATTTAAAATAATTTATAATGTTTCAAGTAAGTAAGCAAACAATTGACGACGTATAGACACTCGTCACCTCGCTTATACGTCGTTAACATGCATTTCACATAACAAATAATTTAAGGGTTCTATTTCCTCAAGTCAAGGTTAACCACGACACTTACCTCGCTTCGAAATCAAATTTCAAGTTTCCAATATACCCTTGCCTCGCGAATTAGTATCCGAAATCCTCAAATCTAGTCATAAACAATTCAATATATTCAATACAAATTGTAAGAATTAATTCCATATGAATTTACTAATTTTCGGATTAAAATCCGAAATTTATTTTAAAACTAGATAGTGGGGCCCACATCTCAAATCTCAAAAAAAATTTATAAAATCCGAACACTCATTCTGAGATGAGTCCAACCATACAAAAATTATCCAATTCCGATGTCAAATGGACCTTCAAATCTAAATTTTTCGTTTTTGAAAGATTTTATAAACATTCTAATTTCTTCCATCTAAATCCGAAATAAATGATGAATATAGACATGGATTTATGAAATATAATCACTTTTGGTTATAGAATACTTACCCAATTCAAAGTCATGAAAAATCGCTTTGGAATCGCCAAAATCCAAGACTCGAAATTCAAAAATGAGTAAACATGGCTAACTCCCGATTTTTAAGCATTCTGCCCAGCATTTTCCCATCTGCGAGCTCGTATTTGCGAGAACAATTTCGCATTTGCGACTTCCATGTGAAATTACGCGTCTGCGGACATCAATGCCGCACTTGCAACGTCGTAGAAGCAACCAAACGACCGCAAAAACGGTCTCTTTCGCAGAAGCGCTTCAGCCTTCGCAGAAGCGGTCGCGCATGTGAGCCCCATTTCTTCGCAGAAGCGACGCAACTGGCCAGTACCCAGGTGGTAGAAGCAGTCGCGTATTTGAGCCCCATTTCTTCGCAGAAGCGACGCAACTGGCCAGTACCCAGGTCGTAGAAGTGACCAGCTTCTCGCAGATGTGGCTGCGCACCTGCAATCACCATTTCGCAGGTGCAATTACACAAGGTTTTGCCAATAACCTGATGCTTTCAACATGCTCTAAACAATCCAAATTTCATCCGAAACTCACTCGAGACCCTCGGGACTTTATCCAAATATCCTAAAAAGTCCCGTAACATAATACAGACTTACTCGGGGTCTCAAGTCACATCAAATAACATCGAAATTGCAATTCACACCTCGATTGTTTCAATTTGCAAATCTCGTGCCAAAACATATTAAATGAATCTGGAATGACTTCAAATTTGGCACACAAGTCATAAATGACATAATAGAGCTATTCAAATTTCTAGAATTGGATTCCGGCTCCATCATCAAAAAGTGAACCCCGTGGCCAAACATGGAATCTTTAGCCTTTAAATTACTAGTTTCCGTTAAATGGTCATAACTTGAGTTAGGGACCTCCAAATTAAATTCTGGACATACACCCAAGTCCCGAATCATGATACGGATCTACCAGAACTGTCAAAACACTGATCCGATTCTGTTTGCTTAAAATGTTGACCACAGTCAAATCAGTTGAATTTTAAGGCTCTATTTGACATTTTAATCCATTTTCACATTAAATATTTCCAAACAATTTTACGGACCACGCACGCAAGTCGAGGAATGATAAATAGTGATTTTTGAGGTCTTAGAACATAGAATTACTTATTAAATTTAAAGATAACATTTTGGGTCATCACATTCTCCACCTCTAAAACAAACGTTCGTCTTCGAACGGAGTTGGAGAAAGTACATGAGCTGGAGAAAAGGTGTGGATATTTACTCAACAGGTCCGACTCGGACTCCCAGGTATATGCCTCTACCGGCTGACCTCTCCACTGCACTTGAACTGAAGGATAACTCTTAAACCTCAACTGCCGGACCTGTCGGGCTAGAATAGCCACCGGCTCCTCCTCGTAAGTCAAATCTTTGTCCAATTGGATTGAGATGAAATCTAAAACATGGGACGGATCACCATGATATTTTCGGAGAATAGACATATAGAACACCGGATGAACCGCTGATAAACTAGGTGGTAATGCAGGCTTGTAGGCTACTTCACCCACCCTTTCAAGAATTTCAAAGGGTCCGATATACCTAGGGATCAACTTGCCTTTCCTTCTGAACCTCATTATACCTTTCATAGGTGAAACCCAGAGTAATGTTCTTTCTCCAACCATGAATGCAATATCACAAACTTTATGGTCGGCATAACTCTTTCTCCTAGACAAAGTGTGCGAAGTCAATCCTGAATAATCTTGACCTTATCCAAGGCATCCTGTACCAAATCGATACCCAATAACTGATCCTCTCCCGGTTCAAACCAGCCATCTGATAAATGATATCGCCTTTCGTATAATTCCTCATATGGAGCCATCTGAATGCTCGACTGGTAGCTATTATTATAAGCAAACTCTGTAAGTGGAAAGAAATGATCCCAAGAACTTCCAAAGTCTATAACACAAGCGTGAAGCTTATCTTCCAATATCTTAATAGTGCGCTCTGATTGTCCGTTTGTCTATGGATGAAATGTTGTACTCAACTCCACCCGCATGCCTAACTCACGCTATACAGCTCTCCCGAAATGTGAGGTAAACTACGTACCTTGATCTGAAATAATAGACACGGGCATACCGTGAAGGCGGACAATCTCACGAATGTAAATTTCAGCTAACCTCTCTGAAGAATATGTAACTGCCACTGGAATGAAATGTACTGACTTGGTCAACTTGTCCACAATGACCTAAACTGCGTCAAATTTTCTCTGAGTCCGTGGGAGTCCAACAAAAAAATCCATAGTGATACGCTCCCGCTTCCACTAAGGAATTTCTAACTTCTGAAGCAAACCACCAGGTCTCTGATGCTCGTACTTAACTTGCTGACAATTCAGACACCGAGCTACATATGCAACTATATCCTTTTTCATTCTCCTCCACCAATAATGTTGCCGCAAATCTTGATATATTTTGGCGGTACCTGGATGAATAGAGTACCTGGACCTGTGTTCCTCTTCAAGAATTAATTCACGAAGCCCATCTACATTAGGAACACAAATACGACCCTGCATTCGCAGAACTCCATCTTCCCCCACAACAACTTGTTAGGCATCACCGTGCCGCACCGTGTCCTTAAGGACAAGTAAATGAGGATCATCATACTGCCTCTCTCTGATATGCTAATATAAAGATGACAGAGCGACTGTGCAAGCCAGAACCCGACTAGGTTCTGAAACATCTAACCTCATGAACTGATTAGCCAAAGTCTGATCATCTGCAGCTAATGGCCTCTCACCAACCGGAATATACGCAAGACTGCCCATACTCATAGCCTTTCTACTCAAAGCATCGGCCACCACATTGGCATTTCCGGGGTGATACAAAATCCATCTTCTCTGCCTTAAATTAAGATCCTTTTGTTTGAACAGATACTGAAGGCTACGATGATCAGTAAATACCTCACACGAGATACCGTAGAGGTAATGCCTCCAAATATTCAGTGCATGAACAATGGCTGCCAATTCTAAGTCATGAACAAGATGATTCTTCTCGGGAACTTTCAACTGCCGTGACGCATATGCAATCACCTTGCCATCTTGCATTAATACTGCACCAAGCCCAATGTGAGATGTGTCACAATATACCGTATACGATCCTGAACCTATGGGTAATACTAACACTGGCGTCGTAGTCAAAGCAGTCTTAAGCTTCTGAAAACTCAACTCACACTCGTCTGACCATCGGAATGGGACACCCTTCTGGTTTAGTCTGGTCAATGTGCTTGCTATAGATGAAAACCCTTCCACGAACCGACGATAATAACTTGCCACACCTAGGAAACTCCGGATCTTTGTAACTGAAGTAGGTCTAGGCCAATTCTGAACAAACTCTATCTTCTTAGGATCCACTTTTATGCCTTTTGCCGATACAACATGCCCCAAAAAGGTAACTGAGTCTACCAAAACTCTAACCAAAACTCACATTTTGAAAATTTGGCATATAACTGATTATTCTTCAAAGTCTGAAGCATACTCTGAATATGCTGCTCATGTTCCTCTCGACTGCTGGAGTAAATCAAAATATCATCAATGAATACAACCACAAAAGAATCCAAATAGGTCTTGAACACCCGATTCATCAAATTCATAAATGTTGATGGGGCATTTGTCAACCCAAATGACATCACTAGGAATTCCTAATACCCATATCGAGTCCGAAAAGCTGTCTTAGGGATATTAGATGCCCTAATCTGCAACTGATGGTAACCAGACCTCAATTCAATCTTCGAAAATACCTTGGCACCCTGAAGCTGATCAAATAAGTCATCAATTCTTGGCAACAGATATTTGTTTTTGATAGTGGCCTTGTTCAACTGCCGATAATCTATACACATCAACATAGAGCCATCGTTCCTATTTACAAATAATACTGGTGCACCCTAGGGAGAGACACGGGGTCTAATGAATCCCTGATCAAGCAAGTATTGTAACTGCTCTTTCAGTTCTTTCAACTCCGGAGCCAAATCAATACAGAAGTCAATATCTCTGTCGGGTGGCATCCCCGGCAGATCTGCAGGAAATACTTCTGGAAATTCACGAACAATTGGTACTGAGTCCATAGAAGGAACATCCACACTAGGATCGCGAATATAAGCCAAATAGGCTAGACACCCTTTCTCTACCATACGCTGAGATTTCATATAAGAAATAACCATGCTGGTAGAATGACCAGGATTTCCTTTCCACTCTAACCAAGGTAACCCCGGCATAGCTAGGGTCACTGTCTTGGCATGACAATCCAATATAGCATGATGAGGGGACAATCAATCCATACCCAAGATGACATCAAAATCTACCATATCAAGAAGTAGAAGATCCACACTAGTCTCAAGATTACCAATAGTAACCACACACGAATAATAGACATGATCTACTACAGAAGAGTCTCCCACCGGTGTAGATACACATACAGAAGCACTCAGAGAATTATAAGGCATAATCAAATATGAAGCAAAATAGGAGGACACATAGGAATAAGTATATCCTGGATTAAATAGAACTGAAGCATCTCTATGGTAAACTGGAATAATAGCTGTGATCACAGCATCAGATGACTCAGCCTCAGGCCTAGCTGGAAAAGCATAAAATCGGGGTTGAGCCCCATAACTTTGAACTGCGTCCCTAGGACGGCCTTTAACTGGCTGGCCTCCACCTCTAACGGTCTGACCTCCACCTCTAATGGCCTGACCTTCACCTCTAGCTGCCTGACCCCTACCTCTAGCTGGCTAAGCAGGCGGTGAAGCAACTAGTTCCGGTATGATGGCACGAGATTCTTGTCGAGATCTGTTACTCGCCAATCTAAGGCAATACTTCCTCATAACATCCATCCCGATGTCATGGTTGCTGAAACTGAAGCTGACCAAAATGGGCCGGATAACCACTGTAGTAACTCTGGAGTGGTGGTGCACTGGTAGGAGCTGAATATGCACTAAATGTTGGTTGTCCATAGTAAGGCATAATAGGATCGTGACTCCCTGAAGCACCGGAAGATGCATTAAATGCTGAATGAAACGGTCTGGGAGGATTACCCCTACCAAAATTACCCCTGTCTCCAGACGAGGAACTACCAAAACCACCGGACTGACGAGGCCCTTTATCAGATCTCTGCCCTCTCTCCTGTGCAAGAACCATATCTATCCTCCTTGCGACATTAGCAGCCGCCTGAAAAGAAATCTTACTTCCGGTCTCCTTAGCCATCTAAAGTCTGATAGGGTGAGTGCGTCCCTCAATAAACCTACTCACTCTCTCTCCCTCCGTAGGTAGTAAAAGGAAAGCATGCCAGGCGAAATCCACAAAATGGGACTCATACTGAGTAACAGTCATACTGCCCAGTTGTAGATGCTCAAATTGCTTGCGGAATTCCTCTCTCAGTGTGATAGGAAAGAACTTCTCCAGGAATAGTTGAGAGAACTGCTCCCAGGTAAGTGCAGGCAATCCAACTGGTCTGGTAAATGTATAATATCTCCACCACCTCTTCGCGGAACCCTTCATCTGAAATACAACAAAATCAACCCCATTGGTCTCAACTATACCCATGTTCCACAGCACCTCGTGGCAGCGTTCAAGATAATCCTGTGGGTCCTCAGAAGGTGTACCACTGAAGTGAACTGGAAAGATATTAGTAAACTTATCCAGTCTCAATAAGGCCTCAAAAGACATGGCGGGCCTATCACCGGTCTGTGCTGCAACAACTGGCTGAACTACCCAACTAGCGGGGCTGCTGGAGCCTGATTCTGGGGAGCCATCTGCTCCGGAGCGGGAGTAGTGGGAGTTTGTGCTCCTCCCCCAGCCTGTGAGACGGCCGGTGCCACTGGAAATATACCATTCTGGGCCACACCCTCCCTAAGACTCACCAAACGGATTAGAGCGTTCTGAAGTACTGGAGTGGCTATGAATCCTTTCGGGACCTGAACTGGTCCAACTGGTATATTATGAACTAGAACCTCCTCATGAAGGTCCACCTGAGGTTCTACAACAGGTACAGCTGCTCGAGCTCTAGACTGAGCTCTACCTCGACCTCTAGCTTGACCTCTAGCACAACCTCGGCCTTGACCTCTTCCCCTGGCCATAGTTTCCACCGGGTGTTTTGGTCCCTGTCCATCGGTAGAGGTATTACCTATTCTCACCATCTGCGAGACAATAAGAGTAGAATGGTTCTATCATCGATGATAGAATAAAATCGCACGACAGAATATTAAAGAAGTGATATTCTTCCTAAACTTCATAGCCTCTAAGAGATAAGTACAGACGTCTCCGTACCGATCCTTCAGACTCTACTAAGCTTGTTCGTGACTCACGAGGCCTATGTAACCTAGTGCTCTGATACCAACTATCATGACCTGAAATTTCCACCTTCAGACCGTGATGGCGCCTAACATTTTACTTGCTAGGCAAGCCAATGTTAGAATAATATTATCCATTTTTAAAATAATTTTTGAATTTTTTAATAACAAAGAATAAATGCGAAATAAGTAAAGTATGAAATGTAGTGAATAATTCTTAAAAATAACAGTGTCTAAATACCATCCCAGAATTGGTGTTACAAGTGCGCGAGCTTCTAAAATAATACAAATAAAGGTCTAAATAAAATAAAGCTGTCTGGAAACAAACACACAGCTAAAGTAAAGTAGACGAGGACTTCAGAACTGCGAATGTTGTGGAGTTATACTTCAAGTCTCCTCTGAGTAGCTGAAATCCGAGCAAGTCTATGGTACGCCACTAGGACCAACTCCGAAATCTGCACAAGAAGTGCATAAGTGTAGTATCAGTACAACCGACCTAATGTACTGGTAAGTGCTGAGCGTAACCTCGACAAAGTAGTGATGAGGCTAAGGTGGTTCACCTACATTAACCTGTACGCAATATTAGTAACAACAACAAATAATAGAAATAAATCAGGTAACTCATTTATAATAATTGAAGTTAATTCAGCAGTCATAACCAATTATCATTTCCATTAATTCTGTTGCAGCGTGCAACCCGCTCTCACAATATATTCACATTCAATTATGTTATAGCGTACAACCCGCTCTCCCAATATATTTTTTTTAATCAAGTCTGTCATATATTTATTTCAATCAATTATATAAATAGACTTTTAAATAAGTCTGTTGCGGCTTGCAATCTGATCCTCCAATATGGACTTTTAATAAGTCTGTTGCGGCGTGCAACCCAATCCTCCAATATGGACTTTTAATAAGTCTGTTGCGGCGTGCAACCCAATCCTCCAATATGGACTTTTTAATATGTCTTTTGCGGCGTGCAACCCGATCCTCCAATATAGACTTTTTAATAAGTCTGTTGCGGCGTGCATCACGATCCTCCAATATATTCATTTCGATCAATTCTGTTGCGGCGTGCAACTCGCTCCTCCAATATATATATACATTTACCAATTCAAGGATGTTGCGGCGTGCAACCCGCTCCTCCAATATAATCATTTACCAATTCTTATAGAAGAAATTTTCCCAATAAATGCAATAATTAAAATAAAATTATAATACAATAAGCATACAATAATTATGATTTAATTATGAAACAAACAATGACAAATAGGAAGTTATTATGGAAATCAGAGAAAAAAATAGGCAGTTTAATATTTAATATACTAAATGTCAAATAACAATTAAAGCACATAATTCAAATATCATGTAACAATTAATGCAAGAATTCAAGGATTAATATTTCGCAAAGAATATGAGAGAAACAATTATTATAACAATTAATTCATGATTTAAAATAATTTATAATTTTTCAAGTAAGTAGGCAAACAATTAATTTGACGACGTATAGACACTCGTCACCTTACCTATACGTCGTTCACATGCATTTCACATAACAAATAATTTAAGGGTTCTATTCCCTCAAGTCAAGGTTAACCACGACACTTACTTCGTTTCGAAATCAGATTTTCAGTTTCCAATATACCCTTGCCTCGCGAATTAGTGTCTGAAATCCTCAAATCTAGTCATAAACAATTCAATATATTCAATACAAATTGTAGGAATTAATTCCATATGAATTTAGTAATTTCCGGATTAAAATCTAAAATTCATTTTAAAAATCGATAGTGGGGCTCACGTCTCAAATCTTGGAAAAACTTACGAAATCCGAACAACCATTCCGAGGCGAGTCCAACCACACAAAATTATCCAATTCTAATGTCAAATGGACCTTTAAATCTAAAGTTTTTGTTTTTGAAAGATTTTATAAAAATTCCAATTTCTTCCATCTAAATCCGAAATAAATGATGAATATAGACATGGATTTATGAAATATAATCACTTTTGGTTATAGAACACTTCCCAATTCAAAGTCGTGAAAACTCGCTTTGGAATCGCCAAAATCCGAGACTCAAAACTCAAAAATGAGTAAAAATGGCTAAATCCCGATTTTTAAGCATTCTGTCGAGCATTTTCGTATCTACGGACAAATGTTCACATCTGCGAGCTCGTATTTGCGAAAAAAATCTCGCATTTGCGAAGTGAGGCTTCCAGGTGAAACTCCGCATCTACGGACATCAATGTCGCACTTACGACGTCGAAAAAGCGGTCGCGCATTTGCGCCCCATTTCTTCGCAGAAGCAATGCAACTGGATCATTGCCCAGGTCGCAGAAGCGACCAGCTTTTCGCAGATGCGGCTGCGCACCTGCAATCACCATTTCGCAGGTGCGATTACATCAGGTTCTGCCAAGAACCTGCTGCTTTCAACATGCTCTAAACAATTCAATTTTCGTCTGAAACTCACCCGAGCCCCTCGGGACCTTATCCAAATATCCCAACAAGTCTTGTAACATAATACAGACTTACTTGGGGTCTCAAATCACATCAAATAATATCAAACTTGTAATTCACACCTCGATTCGGACTTTGAGTTTTAAACTTTTCAATTTGCAAATCTCGTGCCAAAACATATTAAATGAATCCGGAATGACTTCAAATTTGTCACACAAGTCATAAATGACATAACATAGCTATACAAATTTCCAGATTTGGATTTTGGCTCCGATATCAAAAAGTCAACCCCGTGGTCAAACTTGAAATCTTTAACCTTTAAATTACTAGTTTTCGTTAAATGGTTATAACTTGAGCTAGGGACCTCCAAATTAAATTTCGAGCATATGCCCAAGTCCCGAATCACGATACGGAGCTAGGGAACTGTTAAAATACTGATCCGGTTTCGTTTGCTCAAAATGTTTACCAAAGTCAACCCAGTTGAGATTTAAGGCTCTATTTTACATTTTAATTCATTTTTCACATAAACATTTTTCGAAAAATTGTACGGACTGCGCACGCAAGTCGAGGAATAATAAATAGTGATTTTCGAGGTCTTAAAACAGAGAATTACTTATTAAATTTAAAGATGACACTTTGGGTCAACACAGAATTCTTTCTTTAGAGTGATCTTGTGAGGTTATTCTCTTAGGGTAATTGGGATTAATTAGAGTATTTACTCTAATTTTGTACTCTTATTGGTATAGTGAATTTGCTCCTCTCCACTTGTGAACGAAGATCACTTTGACCGAACCACGTTAAATTTATGTTTTTTTATATGATTTAATTGTCGTTGTTATCAACTTGCATTGTCTTTGTTATTGTCATTATAACATTGTTTGGCTAAATTCCGCGCTACCCGAGTTCCCAATCCTAATAGTTTCCTTGGCCTTCACGGACTATTCATGGTTGCAGAATTCCTCACAGCTATATGCAGTTTCTTCTAGCTTCCAACAATTAAGTGAATTGGAGTTGTCAATTATTTCATGAAATAAATGTAACATTGTCAAAATCTAACAGCTATTCACTACCAACATTCAAGTATTCAACACCATCTAACACACACTCCTAGTACCCAACGAAATATACATGCCTCTCTGTCCACATATGTCTTTTCTCGTAAATATCAACAATCCAGCTAGTATATTTTTCAACAACATAGCTATGCACCATATTCTTCCTCCTTTATCCTTTAAAACGCTCGGTACAGAGACAGTCTTTAGTTTTTGATAGTTTTGGCTGCATTTCCTTGTAAATGCTATTTGCATAGTCTACAATTCTTGCATCACGTAGAATCTCTCAGATGCACCTTGTAATAATTCATTACCATTTATCACAACAGTTAAAAGGCCTTATGTTATTATGTTGGAGATGATGAAGTTTTGCAGAAAAATGTCTAGGATTTTCTGATTATGAAGTACAATTACTATATTGTTCAAGAATATTCGCTAGTGCTCAACACATTACACCATGTACTTTAATTATTTAGCATTATTCCATAATATTCCCATAGTGCTCAGCACATTATACAATATATTTTTAATTATTTCTTCTTTCCTGTATTTTATTTTATGTACAACTTCATTCCTTTTGTATATAATCCTAGGTATGTACAATGACTAAACACACATTTTGTTGAATATACAAAAGAAGAAAATCTTCAAATCATTCTCTCATTTCTCATGGTTTCAGAGCAGGTTTGATTCTGCTATCATTTTCTGCTTTCTCAGTCATAAATCAGTTTTCCTTCTTCATTTTTCTTTTTCTCTTAAGCTTGTCTGTTATAGATTCTTCACCACAGTCAGCTGATACTCTAGCTTCTGCTACTACCACCACCAATGCTCCTACACCTGCAGTTACCATTGCTTCAGGAGTGATTGACTCTATTCACCCTTACTACCTTCATTCTTCTGACTATCCAGGGATGAACCTTGCGTCCTCAGCTTTTGATGGAAACAGATACGGAGGTTGGAGAAGGGCAGTCATTATTGCCTTGTCTGCAAAGAACAAGCTGGGATTTATCGATGGTACCCTGGTTGTCTCTAAGGCTGATTCTGGAATCCAGTAAGCTTGGGCTAGATGCAATGACATGGTACTTTCGTGGCTTCTCTATTCATAGAGTGCAAAGGATTTATGGAGTGACCCGCAAGATAGATTTGATGAAGCAAATGGAGCAAAGTTGTTCCAACTACAAAAGGAGCTAAGTTAAGTGGTGCAAGGAGATTCAAGTGTGGCAACTTACTTCACCAAAATGAAGAGCCTATGGGATGAACTAGATGCACTCAACACATTTTCTGCTTGTGTTTGTGAGTGTGGAGCAAAAGTCAAAAGCTTGAAAGCACACCAAGATAAGAGACTACTGCAGTTCCTAATGGGACTGAATGACATATTTATTGGGGTAAGGAGCAATATTTTGTTGTCATCACCTTTACCTTCCATTAGACAGGCATATTCTTTTGTGATTCAAGATGAGAAACAGAGGGAGATACATGCTACCCATTTGTATACTCTGGGAATCTGCCTCATTCATTGCTACAAATCAACCAGGAAACTTCAGAAAATTTAATGAGAACAGAATGCAGAAAACAAGTTTTGAATCTAAGAAAAATACAGGAATTTTTTCATATTGCAAGAAGCCTGGACATAGAATAGACAAGTGTTATAGGATTTATGGGTTTCCAGCAGATTTCAAGTTCACAAAAGAGAAACGGTTTCAGGGAGGTGCCCAGGCAAACAATGCTTTCTTTTCAAATGAGGAAAGTGAACAGGGAGCAGAAAATGCAACAGGAGGTCAGAATCTTACCAAGGAGAATGTGGTTGAACTGTTGCAGCTCCTTCAGCAAGTGAAAATGGGACGAAACAATGCAGGAACCTCTGATGTTGCAACAAATGTGAGTTGTGCTTGTATAACCAATTTCTTTGACTCTTTTTCCTATTTAATTCAAATCAATGATGATTCTTGGATATTGGATAGTGGAGCAACAGAACATATGTATTTCAACAAACAATCTTTCACATATATAAAAAACTTTCCTGAACTTCTCATGGTTAAACTCCCAAACTCTTACAGATTTAAAGTCACTCATTCAGGAACTGTTTCTCTTTTGCCTAATCTGATTCTGCGAAATATTCTTTACATTCCATCCTTTAAATATAATATGTTGTCTGTGCACAAGTTGTGCAGACAACTCAAGCAATATGTTTTATTCACTCCTATTTCACGTTTCCTTCTGCAGGGCCCTTCAATGAAGAGCCCACTGGAGATTGGTAAAGAGGAAGGAGGCATCTACATTCTCAGATCCAGACATACAACAATAGTATCTAAGAGTTCACCTTAGTTTAGAAGAGTTTTAATTCCAAGAAGGAATTCTGTTTCCAATCATGGTTTACAGTCATGTTTTAGTTTTTCTGATTCAAGTGTAAAGGAAAAGTTATGGCACTATAGATTAGGCCATATGCCCCTTAGCAATATGAAAAATGTTTCATGAGTTTGTATATCCAACAATTTTAAATTTTCAACTTCATGTGTTATTTTTCCTATGGCAAGGCAATCCAAACTTTCTTTTCCCTCTAGTTCTATTTCTACTAAGAAAGTGTTTGAATTAATTCATATGGATACCTGGGGACCATACAATAGTGCTACATATGATGGTTTTAAGTATTTTCTTACAATTGTTGATGATTTCAGTAGAGGAACATGGACTTTATCTACTAACCAACAAATCCAATGCATTCACTATTTTAAAAGGCTTTCTAGCAATGGTAGAAAAGCAGTTTAACAGCAAGGTCAAAATTATAAGGTCAGATAATGCCTTTGAATTGGGAAGTGGGAACATTTAATTAGAATATTTTCAGTCATAATATATTATTCATCAAACCACTTGTGTGTCCACACCACAACAAAATGGAGTTGTGGAGAGAAAGCACAAGCATCTATTAGAGACATCCAGAGCCTTGTTATACCAATCACACCTACCTATATCATACTGGGGTGACTGCCTTCTTACCGCAACCTATTTGATCAACATGTTTCCTTCAAGTGTTTTAAAATTTAAAACTCCTTATGAAGTTCTCTTTAAAAGTAAGCCAAATTACTCTAACCTTAGATATTTTGGGAGTTTGTGTTTTGCTTCCACTCTCTCAAATCATAGAACTAAGTTTGAACCAAGGGCTACTTCTTGTTTGTTCTAAAATTATCCTCATGGAAAGAAGGGTTACAAAGTGTTGAAGCTCAAGAATTTAAAGCCCTTCATTTCTAGAGATGTTGTATTTCATGAAGAATTCTTTCCATTTGCTTCTATTAAGTCTAATTCTTTTTCTGATGTTTCTTTACCCACTGCTAAAGTTAGTGTAAGTAACCAGACTCCATAAATTTCACCCTTTGATACCAGACTTCACACTGAAGTTTCCCAAGAGCCTACTGAATCATCAATTGATTTCTGTTCTTCTCCCATTTCTTCAATTCATCCTAGCACACCTATTTCCTCTAGCTCTTCTTCTAAGTTCTCTCCAGATTTTTCAATATCATCTAGTCAATCACATACATTTGTACCTGCTTTTCCTTCTCTAAATTCTGATCCTATGATGGATGTTCTTATTATAAAGTCTACCAGACCACCCACAACTCCATCTTATCTCAAGGATTATATCTGTAATGCACTCCAACTCATATATGTTAGCAACTCTTGCTTTCTCTCACCTGTTACACCTACTTGTATATCTTTCAGCGGACTATCTTCTACTAATAAAAATATGCTAAACACATTGTCCAATATAAAATAACCTCTCAACTATTTACAGGCAGCACATCACCCAAGGTGGCAAGAAGCAATGGACAAAGAGATTGAGGCTCTTGAACTTAATAAGACTGGGAAGTGGTTGAATTACCACCTGAGAGGAAAGCTTTACCATGAAAATGGGTTTATAAGGTTAAACAACATTCAAATGGTAGTGTGAAAAGATTAAAGGCAAGATTAGTCATTAGAGGAGATATACAGAAAGTGGGCATAGACTTCAATGAAACTTTTTCACTCGTGGTGAAAATGACCACAATTAGATGCATATTGGCCACTGCAGTAAATAAAGGATGGGGTCTATACCAACTAGATGGTAATAATGCTTTCCTACATGGAGACCTAAGCGAAGAAGTGTACATGAAATTCCCACCTGGGATTATACCTCCTTCACCTACTCATGCATGCAAGTTTAAAACATCGCTTTATGGGCTACGACAAGCATCTCGACAGTGGTATGCTAAACTTACATCTGCTTTGGACTTTAAGGGATTCACTCACTCGTTAAACGACTATTCCTTGTTCTTAAAAAGGTCAGATTCTTCCATTTCTATAGTGGCTATCTGTGTGGATGATATACTCTTGACAGGAAATGACAGTGCAGAATTGTATGAATTGAAAGAATTTCTCAATTAAGAATTCAGAATTAAAGATCTCGGGGACTTACATTTTTTTCTAGGGATGGAAGTTATCCGAGAAATAGATGGACTCATCCTTTGTCAGCACAAAGTCACTTTAGACCTTCTCCAAGAATTTGACTCCCTCCATTTGCCACATGTTTCTTCTCCACTTGATTCATCTACTCGTCTGTCTACTCAAACAGGGGAACCAGTGAAGGATCCCACCTTGTACCGTCATCTCCTTGGAAAACTTAACTACCTCACTCACTCCCGGGCAAACTTGTCCTTCACTGTCCAGCACCTCAGCCAGTACATGTAGGACCTAAGATAGCTACACCTAGATGCAGCATTCCGTGTGCTTCATTATTTTCTCAAAGATCTCGGGCTTGGGATCTTTATGTCTTCTTCCTCATCATTCAAACTCCTAGCTTTTTGTGATTCCGATTGGGCAACCTGCCCGGACGCGAGGAGGTCGGTGAGTGGTTTTTACATTTCCCTTGGCACCTCTCCGATCTCTTAGAAATCCAACAAGCAAACTTCAATCTCACTCAGTTCGGCTAAGGCAGAATACCGATCTATGAGGCGAGTGGTCGCAAAGCTTACATGGGTGATTCGTCTTTTTGAGGATCTGTCAATTCCTATTTCTCTTCGTGTCACCCTTTACTCCGACAGCCAAGCAACAATTCACATAGCGAAAAACCTTGTTTTGCATGAACGGACAAAGCACGTCGAAATCGACTGTCATTTTGTGCTAGAACAATATCTAGCTGGGCTGATTTCATTATCTTTTGTTCGATCTTCTGCCCAGTTGGCAAATCTCTTCACAAAATCACTCATAGGACCTCTTCATCGTGATTTATCGGGTAAGTTGGGTGTGTTTCCTTCCCCCTCCAACTTGAGAGTGGTGGGAGGAGGGGGGGTGGTGTTGGAGACGATGAAGTTTTGCAGAAAAATGTCTAGGATTTTTTGATTATGAAGTACAATTACTACATTGTTCAAGAATATTTTCCTAGTGCTTAGCACATTACACCATGTACTTTAATTGTTTATTTTCATTACTACATTGTTCCATAATATTTCCATAATGCTCAGCACATTACACAATGTATTTTTAATTATTTCTTCTTTCCTTGTATTTTATTTTATGTACAACATTATTTCTTTTGTATATAATCCTAGGTATATGCAGTGGCTAAACACACATCTTGTTGAATATAGAAAAGAAGAAAATCTTCAAATCATTCTCTCATTTTCTCATATTATTCACCGCTTCCAAAACCATACTCAATACAACTTGCAGGCTTTTCTGGTCTCATATTCCAATAGCAGCACCAAAAGTTTATAATTATGGTTACTTACACCAGCAATATGATTAATAGTGGAAATTTATGTCTACCCGTCTTATACAAGAAACTAGTCCTATATTCAGTTAAGTACCTGCCGGTGTGTATGTGCTTCACTCTTTGCTTAATTACTAGAGCTTTTTTACACTTTCAAGTGAATATTTTAGAAAACATAGACCTGAAAAGTGAAAAGTATTTGCTATTTAAAAAATTATTATGCCAAAAGAAAGATCTTCTCTTTCTCTAAATTAAGAAGTGGGGGGCCTATGTAGTCTACCTAACCTTTGGCGTACGAATTTTTATCTGTTATATCCGGCCGGCCTTCAGATAGAAAACTCAAAAAGAAAAAAGAAGGGTTCAACCGCTACTAATGGTGGAGTCCAAAAGTTCTATGACTTCACAATAAGTCATCACTAAACACAATTCAACAAACAAAAAGTTATAGAAATTAAAGCAAGTAAATCAAGCAGGTAACATTTCCAGGACAAGTGGCAATTGACTGGGAAATAAAAAACTTCATCACCATTTCCATTAGCTCTATAGTCCAACTTAATTACCTTTAACTAACAGGATTAGCCACAGAACAAAATATTTAGGTAAGTATCAGTTTTTTATGGACGAGAATATGTCTAGTTCCTCAGTTTAGCACTAAGATCGAGTACAAGAAACCAATACAGTTTACAAACTAAAAAGACCTTGACTAGAAAAGGGAAGACCTACTGAATTCTGTTTTTAATCTCAATATTAAACTCTACATCGTTGTTGAAAATAACAAGTGCGATATCCTAGTGATGTATGAAGGGCTTAGTCTAAACAGTTTGGTCAAATTCTTCACTTTCATAAGCTCTTTAATGACTTTTTGATGGGTCAACTTGGGTGGTTCGGTCCTTAGCCCTTCCTTTTGACTTTTCCCTTTTTTCTTCTTCTCTCATCTTGTTTTGAAAGTCCACATCATTGTTCGATTGCATAGTTCAAACCTCTATATAAAATCTTCTTCTTGTTGTTGTTACATTAAAGTTTTCTTAATTTTTGCTTTATATTTCTTTCTCTTCTTCAATTTTGTGTGACTTGCTCGATGCTTTAACCTTTAATTAAGACATTTGAATAAGCTTTCATAAAGTATATGTTAAGGACTTTCTCACACATACACACATATATAAGTTTTCATATTACCCGGTTTATCTAAGTTTTCATATTTATAGAAAGTAACTAAATTTTTTTTATAAAATATATACAAATTCGGTCAAAATCTACCATTTATCTACAACTTAAATACAAATATTTTGTACATAATCCGGTCAAAAAATAGAATTTACATACACTTTATATACAACTTGTATATAATTATGTAAGTTGTAGATATTTTGTATACTGTTTCTATATTCGGTATACAAAATATATACAATATGTTTATGTGTTCTTTTTCGAATATCAATCTGCAATTTCAACCAAAACTACCATGAATCTTCACCATATTCTCTCAAAATTGAGATATAAACTCCAACGGATAGTCCTAATCATTTGCAACAATACCCAATTCAAACAACAAATAATTTTGTAAATTTTGATTTTCGAATTCAAAGCTTCTAAATTTTTTAATGGCTATCAATGGAGTTTAAGCTCATGTATAAATAACCAACTTCAGTTTAGTTTCAATTACATCGTCAATTAGTGTTGGTTTAGTTCCAAACAACGGTCTTGTTGATAGTTTCTTTTTTCTTATTCATCTAAAAAATGTTATGGTAACCCATTTGTATTGGTGCTTCAGGTATGTATTCTATGATTTTTAACCAGTTGAATCATTTTTCTTCACCATTATTCAAAGTTCCGAGAATGTTCATATGCAAAAGTCGAATTGAAGAGGAACAGAGAGATAAATATCTATACGGAGAAGAACAATAGAGAAGAATGAAGCCTAAAATGGGTAAGATTGGAGTCTAATATATTATTTTGTATATAAATGATAAATTATATATGCTAATGTAATTAAGTAATAGTCTCTTTATGAGGGGTAAATAAGTTTATAATGTAGTATAGATAGATAAATATTCCTATATTTAATAACCTATGGAGTATTGATAAGCTTTATAATAATGAAAATATAAAGAGTTGTTGAACTATATGACATCTCATCCAAAAGTTTAAGGTGTTATAAAAAACATAATTTTACGTACTTAATTATATTTTTATCTAATATATTCTAATAAGCTTACCGTATTTTTAAATAAAAAAATAATATACTACTTTTGTAGTTTTCTCTTTTTATTAACAACTTGTAGCACCCCGAATGTTTTTTGAAATATTAAAGGGCCATTAAAAAGTTTGACATATGCTAATTACATTAATTCACGTGTAAACAAGGACTAATATATGAAGGATATCACTTAAACATGATAATAGGTGTATCAGGCATTTTAGAAGTGACTTAGGGTCTATGAAGATACCTAAGGCCAACCCAAGTTGAAAATTGTGCGATGAACTAAAGTTTCAAATAAATTTATACAAGACTCGACATCCAACAAGTAAAACTCCCATAATATAAAAATTTATATAGTGAACCACCTATCAATTTAAAGGTCTTTATATCTAGTTTCTAACGATTTAAATCATTGTAATTTAGACATTTCTATAAGAATTTATGACTTTTATACTAAAGGATCGCAAAATAGCGAATTGAGCCTCAGAGCCAACCGTAGCCAAAGGTTGGAACTATGATACCAACTGTCACGACTCCAAATTTCTACCTTCAGATATCGTGATGGCACTTAGTCTCAAGACTAGGTAAGCCTAACACATGGTGAGTTATTAACAGATTAAAGCCATTTAACCATTATACATGAACAAGTAATTGTCATACATACCTAACAACCATCAATAGATATATAATATTCCAAAACCAGTAGTACGAAGTCATAAGCTCTTCTAATAGTAACTAAAAATATCAAATACACCACTGTTTGAAATGAAAATAAAAAGTAACGAAGTAAAACTCCAGAAGGTGACTCCGAGGCTTGCGAACGCAATGACAGGTATACTTTGAAGTCTCCTCCATAACTCACAATCAACTAACTAATGTCCGTCACACTCTGAGGTACCTGAATCTGCACAAAAGATGTGCAGAAGCGTAGCATGAGTACACCACAACGGTACTCAATAAGTATCAAAACTAACCTCGATGGAGTTGTGACGAGGTTCAAGTCAAGACACCCACTATACATAATAACCTGTGCAATAGTTGATATAAAGCTAACAGAAGAACAAATATCAATGTACAATTAACATAGAAAGAGCAACAATATAACTCTAGCAATGGAATGGAAATGATAAGTAGCCACAAGAAATAAAGAGGTGATAACGTAGCAAGTAATCAGAACACAATTAAAGTGCCAGCGATATGAATTAAGGAAGCAAATGACAACCAAATAATCAACCGTTCTACCATAAGGTGTGACGATCCGAAATCTCAACCTCGGGTCATGATGGCGCCTAACATCCACTTGCTAGGCAAGCCGACTTGAAATAATTAATTAACCAATTTTTATAATAGTTAAAATCACAATAATGATATTCAACGAGAAATAAAAGCCAAGTCTAACTGAGTGCTAATATAAACCACGTGATAATATATACTCCCAGAAATTCAGAGTCACGAGTACACGAGCAACTAGAAATTTACAAACAAAGTCTAAAATAAATACAACCGTTCGAAAGAGATAAACAGTAAAAGTGCGAAATAGAAGGGGACTTCAAGGTCTGCGGACGCCAGCAGATCTACCTCGAGTCTCCGTGTGAAATGATCCGAGCTGATGTACCTCAAGCATCACATGCACCAATACCAGTATCTGCATACGAACTGTAGTATGAGTACAACCGATCCAATATACTTCGTGAGTATCGAGCCTATCCTCGGCGAGGTAGTGACGAGGCTATGACAAGACACCTACGTAATTAAACCTGTACAAGTGTATATAAAGTAGAAAAATAACAAGAAGAGTGATAAAATACTAACTCAGAGGGGACATGCGAAAAAGGGTAAGACATAGTAAATAGGGCAAGCATGAAATTACGAAATCACCAAAACCGAAAATCAGTCAAAACAATGATATGAGAATGACATGGTATCACCCTTCGTGCTGTTACTCTTATCCTCACCATGTAATAATATAAATAAAATGGCACGGCATCATCCTTCATGCTTTACTCTCATCCTCATCACGTAATAATATGAATGAAATGGCACGACATTACCCTTTATGCTTTTACTCTCGTCCTCACCATACAATAATATGAATATAATGGCATGTCATCACTCTTCATGCTTTTACTCTCATTCTCACCATGTAATAATATGAATGAAATGGAACGACATCACCTTTCGAGCTTTTACTCCCGTCCTCACCATGCAATAATATGAATATAATGACATGTCATCACCCTTCATGCTTTTACCCTCCTCCTCACCATGTAATAATATAAATCCGAACAATAAATAATGCGGGGAATGATTTAACTTCAAATATAGTGCCAAGATATCAAACTTCAATTTTCAAAATATTCAACATCTTTGAAATAAGCAATAAATACAAAATGAATAATTAAGGTAGTAATAATCTAATCTAAGCATGTATAACATAATTAACGAAATAATAAAATACAAAGGAACAAGTTCCACCCGCACGCTTAACCCAATGGCAACGTATACGTACTCGTCACCCCACATATACGTTGTCCCAATATATAAAATACGTAGCAAATAGACCAACAAGTCCTATTTGCTCAAGTGAAGGTTAATTACGATAATTACCTCGCTTCCGCAATCTAAGAAATTAACCAACCACGACTTCTACCTTTTGAACAAGCCTCTAAACCAACCAAAGCTAGCAAATTATCGATCAAATGGTTCAAACTAAGCTTTAGAAACTACTCAACAATGAAAAAGGTCCAATTTTGATCATTTTTGAAAAAGTCAACCCCAGCCTCGCTTGGCCAAATCCCGAGGTTCTGACCAAAACCCAATTACCCATTCACCAACGAGCCCGCTTATGTGAATTATTTCGAAATTCGATTTCAATTTGAGGTCTAGATCTCAATTTTACAAAAATTTTAATTTCTACCCAAATCCCTAATTTCTACCATGGAAATCCTAGATTTGATGTTGAAAATACATGAAAAGTAATAGGCAATTGAAAAGAAACGGATTAAAGTTGCTTACCAATGAGTTTTGGAAGAACCTTCTCATGGAAAATCGCCTCTAGAGTGTTTAGGGTGAGAAATAGTGTAAAATGAGCTATGTCCCGATTTTCCCCTCTTTTACCTAGCTGCAGATGTCGCAATTGCGAACATCGCAAATGCGAGACAAGGGTTGCAAATGCGAACCCTGTCACAGAGGCCCCACCATGCAATAATATGAATATAATGGCACGACATCACTCTTCGTGCTTTTACTCTCATCCTCACCATGCAATAATATAAATACGAATAATAAAAAATGCGGGAAATGATTTAAATTCAAATATGATGCCAAGATATCAAACTTCAAGTTCCAACATATTCAACATATTCGAATAAGCAATAAATACGAAACGAATAATTAAGGAAGTAATAATCTATCAAAGCATGGATAACATAATTAATGAAATAATAAAATACAAAGAAATAAGTTTTACCTGCATGCTTTAACCCAATGGAAATGCATAAATACCCGTCACCACACATATACGTTGTCCCCACACATAAAACACGTAGCAAATAGACCAACAAGTCCTACTCCCTCAAGTCAAGGTTAACCACGACACTTACCTCACTTCCATAATTAAAGAAATCAACCAACCATGGCTTTGCCGTTTGAACAAGCCTCCAAACCAACCAAATCTAGCAAATTATCAATCAAATGGTTCGAAATAAGCTTTAGAAACTACTCATCAATGAAAAAGGTCCAATTTTTACCATTTTTAAAAAAGTCAACAAAAGTCAACCCCAGGTCCGCTTGGCCAAAACCCGAGGTTCAGACCAAAAACCGATATACCCATTCACCCCCGATTCCGGATATGTGATTTATTTTGAAATCCGACCTCAATTTGAGGTCTAAATCTCAATTTTATAAAATTCTCAATTTCTACCCAAATCCCTAATTTCTACCATGGAAATCCTAGATTTGATGTTGAAAACACATGAAAAGTAATGGGTAATTGAAAAGAAATGGATTAAAATTGCTTACCAATAATTTTGGAAGGAAAATTCTCTTGGAAAATCGCTTCTAGAGTGTTTAGGGTTGATAAATGGTGTAAAATGAGCTAAGTCTCGATTTCCCCCTCTTTTACCCAGCTGCAGATGTCGCAATTGCGAAGTCTTATTTGCAATTGTGAACACTGCAAATGCGAGACAAGGATCGCAAATTCAAACTTTGTCACAGAGGCCCCAAATGTCACAAATGCGAACACCCCACCCTTGCCAATGCGAAGATAAGTCAAGAGTATACTGAGTCGCAAATGTGACCACTGACTGTTCGCAAATGCGAATATTTTTCTCGCAAATGCGAGGTTTACCCAGCCCAGCCCATGCTCACAAATGCAAACTCTTGTTCGCAAAAGCGAGGCTCATAAATGCGAGATTTGTAGTAGACACCCGAACTGGTATTGCGCCAGCAACCTTTGCATTATTCAAACTCATCCGAAACACGTCTGAAACTCACACGAACCTCTCGGGCTCCAAACCAAATATGCACACAAGTGTAATAATATCATACAAACTCGCTCACGCGATCAAAATACCAAAATAATACCTAGAACTACGAATCAGACATCAACATGTATGAAATTTGCAAAGAAACTCAAGAACTTCCAAATTCACAACCGAGCGTCCGAATCCTATCAAATCAACATTTTGCACAAAATTTTGCAGACAAGTTTTAAATAGTAAAATGAACCTATACTAAGTTCCGGAACCGACATCCGAACCCGGTAGCAATAAAGTCAATCTACGGTCAAACTTAGGAATTCTTTAAATCTTCAAATTTCTACTTTTCAACAAATCACGTCAAATCAAGTTAGGGACTTTCGAATTTGATTTCAGGTATACGCCCAAGTCCAAAATCATAATACGTACCCATCGGGATTGTCAAGATACCGATCTGGGACCGTTTACATAACATTTTGACCGCGGTCAACCCAAATCATTTTTAGCGCTAAAATTCATATTTTCTTCATTTATTCACATAATTGTTTTTCGAAAAAAGACACGGACTGCACACGCAAATAAAGAATCACTAAACGGATCTAATCAAGGTCTCGGAACACAACAATAAAGGCTATAACTGAAAATGACCTATCGGGTCATCACATTCTCCACCTTTAAAACAAACGTTCGTGCTCGAACGGACGAAAGGTACCTAGACTAGTGAAAAGGTGTAGGTATCTACTTCGCATATTGGACTCATGCTCCCATATAGCTGCCTAGATCAGATAACCTCTCCACTGCACTCTAACAGAAGGATAACTCTTAGACCTCAACTTCCGGACCTGTCATGCTAGAATGGTGACCGACTCCTCCTCGTATGTCAAATCTTTGTGCAATTGGACTGAGCTGAAATCTAATACGTAGGATAGATCATAGAAAAGGCCCAAAATAATCTGGTATCTTTGGACTTAAACTCAAACTTAGCATATTTCTTTCACATGGAGCATTGATAGTCCACATTCTTTAATAAAGTGATACACTTTTAGTCTTCATGTTTGATATGGAAATACTCTTACCCCTACAACTAAAAAGAAAATACTCTTTTTTGATTGAAAAAGAAAGTACTCTTTCTACAATATGAAAAAAGTATTCATTTTGTTAAAATAAAAGAAAATACTTTTTCTATATCATGAAAAGAATATTTCCATATCAAACATGGAGACTAAAAGTGTACCACTTTATTAAAGAATGTGGACTATTAGTGCTCCATGTGAAGGAAATATGACTAGTTTGAGTTAAAGTCCAAAGATACTGGACTATTTTGGGCCTTTTCTCGGATAGATCATCGTGGTACTTCCGGAGCATGGAGACTTGAAACACCGGGTGAACTACTGATAAGCTAGGTGGCAATTCAAGCTTGTAGGCCACCTCACCAACTCTCTCAAGGATATTAAAGGGTCCAATATACCTAGGGCTGAACTTGCCCTTCTTCCCAAACCTCATCACCCACTTCATGGGTGAAACCCGAAGTAAAACCTTCTCCCAACCATGAATGCAACATTATGAACTCTCTGATTGGCATAACTCTTGTGCCTCGATTGTGTTGTATGAAGACGATCCTGAATCATCTTGACCTTTTCCAAGGCATCCTGAACCAAATCGGTACCCAACAACCGAGTCTCTCCCGGCTCAAACCAACCAACTGGAGAATGGCACCGCCTCCCATATAAGGCTCCATAAGGAGCCATTTGAATACTAGATTGGTAGTTGTTATTGTAGGAAAACTCCACAAGCGGCAAGAACCGATTCCAAGAACCCTCGAAATCTATTACACAGGCGCGAAGCATATCCTCTAATATCTGAATAGTGCATTTGGATTGTCCGTCCCTTTGGGGGTGAAATGCGGTACTCAACTCAACACGTGTACCTAACTCACACTCTATGCCCTCCAGAAGTGCGATGTGAATTGTATGCACCGATCAGTAATAATGGACACCGGCACATCGTCAAGATGAAAAATCTCGCGAATATAGATCTCAGCTTGCCGCTCTAAAGAATAAGTAGCTGCCACTGGAATGAAATGCACCGACTTGGTCAACCTATCCAAAATGAACCGTACTGCATCAATTTTCTTCGAAGTCTATGGGAGCCAAACAAGGAAATCCATGGTAATATGCTCCCACTTCCTCTCGAAAATCTCAAGTCTGTGAAGCAAGGTGTCAAGGCTATGATGCTCGTACTTCATCTGCTAGCA
Source organism: Nicotiana otophora (assembly GCA_000715115.1). NCBI lineage: Eukaryota > Viridiplantae > Streptophyta > Magnoliopsida > Solanales > Solanaceae > Nicotiana > Nicotiana otophora. The sequence goes on from AWOL01S0014661.1 coordinate 44,740, forward strand.
ATTCAGACATCGAGCCATATTCACAACTATATCCTTATTCATTATTCTCCACCAATAATGTTACCTCAAATCCTGATACATCTTGGCGACACCTAGATGAATGGAATACCGCGAACTGTCGGCCTCCTCAAGAATCAACTCCCGAAGCCCGTCTACATTAGGCACACAAATTCGACCCTGCATCCGCAACACCCCATCATCTCCAATAGAAACCTTCTTGGAATCACCGTGATGCACTCTGTCCTTAAGGACAAGCAAATGGGGGCGTCATACCAACGCTCTCTGATGCACTCATACAAAGAAGACCGAGAGACCGTGCAAGTAAGAACCCGGCTAGGCTCCGAAACATCTAACCTCACAAACTTATTGGCCAAGGCCTGAACATCTAATGCTAGCGGTCTCTCACCAACTGGAATATATGCAAGGCTACCCATGCTCACAGCCTTTCTACTTAAGGCATCGACCACTATATTAGCCTTTATGGGATGATACAAAATGGTAATATCATAGTCTTTCAATAACTCTAACCACCTCTGCTGCCTCAAGTGGAGATCTTTTTGCTTAAATAAGCACAATGGACTCCGATGATCTGTGAATACCTCACACGACTAGTGGTAATGCCTCCAAATCTTTAATGCATCAACAATAGCTTCCAACTCTAAGTCATGAATAGGGTAATTCTTCTCATGAACCTTCAACTGCCGAGACGCATATGCAATCACCCTGCCATCCTGCATCAATACTGCACCAAGCCCGATACTAGATGCATCACAATACACCATGTAGGATCCTGAATCTGTGGGCAACACCAATACTGGGGCTGTTGACGATCACAAAACCCACACTTAAATTTTGCTCATTAATCAAATATAGTATAGTATAATATCGTATCCACAGAGATTGAATTTAAACAGTATTCTCATAGTTTCTAACTTGGTTTCTATCCAAGATTATCAATATTTGAGATTTATAAGATTTCTACTAAAATTAACTAAGAATATAAAGCTATTGACTAATGAAAATCGAAACAAGGAATAAGCAAAGAAGGTTATCAATGGGAGAAGATAGGGTTTTGATAGGATATGTGCAAGATAATTGTTTGGGATCTAACTCTAGACAATTCACTTCTAATGTTCAAGTGAGTCGCTCAAATTTACTCAATTATTATTTCAAACGTTAACCAAAACTCCTCTCTAGATTAAGTCTTAACCTCACAAGATGAACCCATTTAAGCACGTGAAGATATGCAAGAATGCGTAGTAGATTGGTCTTTAGGAAAACCTCTTCCGATTATTCTCCTAACTAGGTTTAATCAATGATTCAACTAGCCTCTTTCGATTACTTAGAAGAATCTATGAACTCAACCAACAATATAATGCAAAGATATCACAAGTTATGCCTCTCTCGATTACATGAACAAATAAATATAGATGCAGCAATTAAATCATCCAAAAATACTTCAATACATAAAACTAGAGTTATAATCCACAAACAATCATCAATACACCAAATCCATCAAACCCTAAATAGAACTACTCCATAGATATGTAGAAATTCATCACAAATAAAGTGAAAGTAGAGGAAAACATAAATTCAATACAAACTCGGGTCCTGAGTGAGGAAGGAATGATGAAATCCTTGTGCTCGTGTTCTTCCAACTCCTCCTTAGCCTCCTTAGGTTGAATATGTGTTAAAAGTCCAGAAAATAACGTTTTTCCATGTATTTATACCAAGTACGAATCAAATCTCAATTTTTGATGTCCAGACTTGATCCTCGACCTCGGAACACGACCCTGGCTTAATCCCTTAGGCTTTTACTCAGACTTCAAAGCTCTAATTAGCTCGAATTATCTTCGCGGCATCTACATTACTTGAAATTACTCCTACAAGGCATAAAACACATAATAAGTACAAAATACTATCAATTAAAGCTCAAAACGAGTAAGTGCAGTGAATCCGAGTGCAATAAGCGACTAAAATACACAATTATAGCCTACTATCATCTATAGACAAAGAAGTCTTATGCTTTTGAAAGCTCAACTCACACTCATTGGAACACCTTAATGGGGCACCCTTCTGGGTCAATCTAGTCAATAAGGCTGCAATGGATGAAAACCCTCCACGAACCGGCGGTAATAACACGTCAAACCCAGGAAGCTCCAAATCTCTGTAGCTGAAGTATGTCTAGGCCAGTTTTGAACTACCTCAATCTTCTTAGGATCCACTTTAATGCCCTCAGCTAATACAACATGGCAACCAAGTCTAACTAAAGCTCACACTTTGAAAACTTGGCATACAACTGACTATCTCTCAGAGTCTGAAGTAAAACATGAAGATGCTGCTCATGCTCCTCTGAACTGCGAGAGTAGATCAAAATATCATCAATGAAGGCAATCACAAAAGAATACAAATTGGGCTTAAATGCCCGGTTCATCAAATCTATAAATGTTGCTGGGGCATTTCTCAACCCAAATGATATCACTAGGAACTCATATTGCCCATACCGAGTCCGAAAAGATGTCTTAGGGACATCTGATTCCCTAATCTTCAATTGATGGTAGCCAGATCTCAAACCAATTTTCAAAAACACTTTGGCACCCTGAAACTGATCAAATAAGTCATCAATCCTTGGCAACAGATACTTGTTCTTGATGGTGACTTTGTTTAATTGTCGATAATCTATACATATCCTCGTCGAACCATCCTTCTTCTTTACGAACAACACTGGTGCACCCCAGGGTGAGACACTAGGTCTAATGAATCCTTATCAAGGAAATCCTGCAACTACTCCTTTAATTCCTTCAACTTAGGTGGGGCCATACGATATGGTGGATAGAAATGGCTAAGTGTCCGGAGCCAACTAAATACAAAAGTCGATATCTCTGTTGGGTGGCATCCCTGGCAGATCTTTAGGAAATACCTCTGGAAACTAACGCACGACTGGTACTGAATTCATAGAAGGAACCTCTGCACTAGAATTACGAATATAGGCCAAATATGCTAGATATCCCTTCTTGACCATACGCAGAGCCTTCACATAAGAAATAACCTTGCTGGTAGAATGGTCAGGAGTCTCTCTCCACTCTAATCATGGTAACCCGGCATGGCTAAGGTCACCGTCTTGGTGTGACAATCCAATATAGGATGATAAGGTGACAACCAATACATGTCCAAATAGCATCAAAGTACACAATCTCAAGAAGTTGGAGATCCGCACTAGTCTCAAGACTCTCAATATTAATCACACACAAGCCATAAACATGATCTACAACAATAGAATCTCCCACAAGCATGGACACATATACAGGAGCACTCAAAGATTCACGAGGCATATCTAGATATGAAGCAAAATAGGATGGCACGTAGGAATAAGTAGAGACCGGATAAAATTTAATTGAAGCATCTCTGTGGGAAACTGGAACAATACATATGATGATTGCATCAGATGACTCGGCCTTGGTCTAGCTGGAATTGCATAAAATTGGGGTTGAGCCCCACCACTCTGACCTCCGCCTTGGACGGCCTATAGATGGCTGACCTCTGCCTCTAATAGCCTGACCTCCACCTTTAATAGCCTGACCTCCACCTCTGGTATCCTGACCCCCGCCTCTAGCTGGCTAAGCGAGCGGTGAAGCAACCGGTGCTGGAACTATAGCACGAGAATCTGATATGGCATGTCGCTCTGTGACATGGGGAAAAATCTAGAAAGGTTCCTCGAATCTCCGCAAGTATAATAAGCCCTCGTCTACTGTGATTGCTGATCGTGGAACTGTCCCTGTCGACTCGGATAACAACCTTGATAACTCTGGATCAGAGGTGCACTAATAAGAGCTGATAGTGCACTATAGGCTAGCTACTCAGGATGAGACACATAAGGACCACGACTACCCAAAGCAATGTGGGATGCCTGAAGCTCTGAGTTAAATGGCCTAGGAGGATGACCTCTACCAAAGGTACCCCTGCCTCTAAATGCGGCACCACTGAAACCTTCAAAATGACGAGGCCTTTTATTAGATATCGCCCCTCTCTCCTGACCACGAACCATCTCGATCCATCTAGCAATCTCTATGGCCCTTTGAAAAGATATATTATCTTTGATCTCCTTGGCCATCTAAAGCCTAATCCTGAAAGTAAGTCCATCAATGAAGCTCCTCCCTCTTCCTTCTTAGTAGGGAGTAAGATAACTGCATGGCAAGCTAGGTCTACAAATCAGGTCTCATACTGGGTAACAGTCATGCTACTCTGCTGTAGGTGCTCAAACTGCCTGCGGTACTCCTCTCTCAGAGTGAATTGAATAAACTTCTCCAGAAATAACCACAAAAATAGATCCCATGTAAGTTAAGGTGAACCAGCTGGTGTGGTTAACACATAATCTCTCCACCATCTCTTGGAAGAACCGGTCATCTGGAATACTAGAAAGTTGACCCCATTGGTATCAATAATACCCATGTTGTGCATCACCTCGTGGAAACAATCTAAGTAATCATGTGGGTCCTCAGAAAGGGCACAATTGAAGTGAATAGGGAATAACTTTGTGAACTTGTCCAATCTCATCAATCCCTTAGTAGACATCGCGAGCCTATCCCCGGTCTGTGCAGCAACAACCGACTGAACTACCCCAACTGGGGAGACTGCTGGAGTCTGATATATGGGAGCCATATGTTATGGAGTGTGAGTAGCCGGAGTCTGTGCTCCTACCCCAGCCTGAGAGACGGCTGGTGCCACCAGAAATGCACCGGTCTGGGCCACACTTTCCATAAGGCCCACCAAGCGTACTAGTGTGTCCTGAAGCACCAGAGTGGCTATAAATCCCTTCGGGACCTGAGCTGGTCCAACTGGTTCGGTTGGAGCCGGGATCTTCTCCTCATACTCAATCTAAGGCTCTATTGTGGGTGCTGCTGCTCGGGCTCTAGGCTGAGCTCTGCCTCTGCCTTGGCCCGTGGCTCGACCTCGGCCTCTACCACTGGTAGTGGCTACAATAGGGGGCTCCGACTTCTGTCCGACTGTACATGCTGTGTGTTTTCTTACCATCTGCGAGAGAACAAGAATGGAATGATTCAAACATCAATGATAGAATAAAATCGCACGATAGGGAAAGAAGGAAGTGAAATGTTTCCTAAAACTCCATAGCCTCTAAAAGATAAGTACATACGTCTCCATACCGATCCTCCAGACTCTACTAAGCTTGCTCATGACTCGTGAGACCTAAGCAACCTGGTGCTTTCATACCAACTTGTCACGGCCCGGAATTCCTACCTCGCATCGTGATGGCGCCTAACATCCACTTGCTAGGGAAGCCGACGTGAAATAATTAATTAACTAATTTTTTTAACAGTTAAAATCACAATAATGATATTGAACGAGAAATAAAAGACAAGTCTAACACAATGCTAATATAAACCACATGATAATATCTACCCCTAAAAATCCGGAGTCAAGAGTACACGAGCAACTAGAAGTCTACAAATTAAGTCTAGAATAAATACAACTGTTCGAAAGAGATAAACAGTAAAAGTGGGAAATGGAAGGGGACTTCAAGGTCTGCGGATGCTAGAAGATCTACCTCGAGTCACCATGTGAAATGATCTAAGCTGACGTACCTCAAGAACCGCTGGCACCAATAGCAGTATCTACACAAGAAGTGCAGAAGTGTAGTATGAGTACAACCAACCCAATGTACTCCCTAAGTGTCGAGCCTCACCTCGATGAGGTAGTGACAAGGCTATGACAAGACACCTGCTTAATTAAACATGTACAAGTGTCTATAAAGCAACAAAATAACAAGAAGAGCAATAAAATACTAACTAGGAGGAGACATGCGAAAAGGGGAAGATATAGTAATTAGGGCAAGTATGAAATCACGAAATAACTAAGTAAATCACCATAACCGAAAATCAGTCAAATCAATGATATAAAAATGAAACGGCATCATCCTTCATGCCTTTACTCTCGTCCTCACTATGTAATAATATGAATATAATGGCACGACATCATCCTTTGTACTTTTACTCTCATCCTCACCATGTAATAATATAAATAAAATGGCCCAACATCACCCTTCGTGCTTTTACTCTCGCCATCACCGTGAAATAATATGAATATAATGGCATGACATCACCCTTCATGCTTTTACTCTCAACCTCACCATGTAATCATATGAATGAAATGGCACGTCATCACCCTTCGTGCTTTTATTCTCGTCCTCACTATGCAATAATATGAATATAATGGCACAGTATCACCCTTTGTACTTTTACCCTCATCCTCACCATGCAATAATATAAATCCGAATAATAAAAACTGCGGGAAATGATTTAAATTCAAATATGGTGCCAAGATATCAAACCTCAAGTTCCAAAATATTCAACATCTTTGAAATAAGCAATAAATACAAAACGAATAATTAAGGAAGTAATAATCTAATCTAAGCATGGACAACATAATTAAGGAAATAATAAAATACAAAGGAACAAGTTCCAGCCGTACGCTTTAACCCAATGGCAACGTATAAGTACTCGTCACCGCATATATACGTTGTCCCCACACATAAAACACGTAGCAAATAGACCAAGTCCTATTTCCGCACGTGAAGGTTAATCACAATAATTACCTCGCTTCCACAATCAAAGAAATCAACTAACCACGACTTTTCCTTTTCAACAAGCCTCTAAACCAACCAAATCTAGCAAATTATCGATCAAATGGTTCGAAATAAGCTTTAGAAACTACTCAACAATGAAAAAGGTCCAATTTTGATCATTTTTCAAAAAGTCAACCCCGGCCCCTCTTGGCCAAATCCCGAGGTTCGGACAAAACCCGATTACCCATTCACCCCGAGCCCATTCATGTGAATTATTTCGTAATACGATTTCAGTTTGAGGTCTAAATCTCAACTTTACAAAATTTTCAATTTCTACCCAAATCCTTAATTTCTACCATGGAAATCCCAGATTTGATGTTCAAAATACATGAAAAGTAATGGGTAAATGAAAAAAAATGGATTAAAGTTGCTTACCGATGATTTTGGGAAGAACCTTCTCGTGGAAAATCGCCTCTAGAGTGTTAAGGGTGAGAAATGGTGCAAAATAAGCTATGTCCCGATTTTCCCCTCTTTTACCCAGCTGCAGATGTCGCAATTCCGAACATCACCAATGCGAGACAAGGGTCGCAAATTCGAACCCTATCACAGAGGCCCCAGATGTCGCAAATACAACATTTCTTGCAAATGCAAACACCCCACCTTTACAAAGGTGGCAAGCTTTTTCGCAAATGCGAACATAAGTCAAGAGTATATTGAGTCGTAAATGCGACTCTGTGATCGCAAATGCGACCACTAACTGTTTGCAAAAGAAAACATTTTCCTCATATATGCGAGATTCACCTAGCTCGGCCCATGCTCGCAAATGCGAACTCTTGTTTGCAAATGCGAGCCAGACCTCGCAAATGCGTGATTTGCAGCAGACACCAGAACTGGTATTGTACCAGTAACGTTTGCACTATTCAAACTCATCTGTAACACGTCTGAAACTCACCCGAGCCCTTCGAGCTCAAAAATCAAATATGCACACAAGTGTAATTACATCGTATGAACTCGCTCGCAAGATCAAAACACCAAAATAACACATAGAACTACGAATCAAACATCAAAATGCATGAAATTTTCAAAAAAACTCAAGAACTTTCAAATTCACAACCGAGTGTCCGAATCATATTAAAACAACTCCGTTTTGCACCAAATTTTGCAGACATGTTTTAAATAGTAAAATGAATCTATACCAAGTTTCGAAACCGAAATTCGAACCCGGTATCAATAAAATCAATCTACGATCAAACATAGAAATTTTTTAAACCTTCATAGTTTTAGTTTTCAATAAATCACTTCAAATAAAGTTAGGAACTTTCAAATTCCAGACATACAATCAATTCCAAAATCATGATACGAACCCATCGGGATCGTCAAAATATCGATCCAGGTCTAATTACATAAAATATTGACCGTGGTCAACTCAAATTATTTCAAAGCTAAAATTTATGTTTTCTTCAGTTTTTCGCATAAAAGCTTTTCGAAAAAAGACAGGAACTGTGCACGCAAATCAAGAATGACTAAACGGAGCTAATCAAGGTCTTGGCAGAACCGGTCATCTGGAACACTAGAAAGTCGACCCCATTGGTCTCAACAATACCCATGTTGCGCATCACCTCGTGGCAACGGTCCAAGTAATCATGTGGGTCCCAAAAGGTGCACCACTGAAGTGAATAGGGAAGAGCTTTGTGAACTTGTCCATTCTCATCAATCCCTCAATAGACATCTGATATCGACCAAACTCACACCATTAATATATTTTGCGAGGCGGTCGATGTAATAATATAAACCCAACACTAGTCGGGGTCGATTCCACAAGGAGCTTGATGTGGGATTAGGTATATACCTAGTGTGAATGTATGACGTGCCTAATATTACACTTCTACATTTTCAATTGTTGTTTCTACTTCTACTTTTACGCTAATGCTTGTAATTGTAAAGCTAAGAGACAATGTTTTTGGTTTTGGTTGTTTTTCAAGTTATAAAAGATCTAGGGTTGCGACTTCCGCCTAGTTGGTTACCTAACAGATTTAGAACTTTAGGGCATGTTTGGTTGATTGGGATATAATATAGCAATCACACGTAATTACTCACTCTATACCTCTCGGTAGTTTGAGTGATTTTGCCCAATTTTTCTTTCTTAAGTCCAAATGGGTATCTCACGAAACAAGTGATAACTGCTCAAGTCGAGTCTTACTATCTCTAGATTTGACCCTTTAATTGGGGCTATCAATTTCTTGAGTTCACCCAATTTCTCGTTAGCTATGTTTTCCTAGACTTAGTCTCACTTTCTCAAGTATAGACTAAGTCAATTAGGCATGAATCAATATTTGCAACCATCAATTCTCAAATTCAAACAAAAACTAGGCTAAATATCATATACCCAATCATAAATAAGCCCTAAATCAATCATCCATTAAGTACCCATACTAGGGTTGGATCACAAACCTAGCTAAGGGTTTAGCTACTCATGGAAAATGAAGAAATTATAGAAGCAACTAAGATATAATGCATAATAATTGATTAAGGAAAGAAATTCTAATGTTTAAATGCTAAACTAGTACAAAGTTACCCAATACAGTAAATAAAAATGGCTCTAAGTGTTCAGGTGCACCAAACTTAACCTAAAAATGATGAAAAGATCTATTTATACCCAGCTAAAAATATCTGACAAAATTGCCCCTGCGAAGGTTGTACAGCCGCACAATTCTGTGTGCGGTCTGAACTATGAGACTGACTGGTCAAGTTGGCTTTCTACGGTCGCATAAAAGTGAGATGCGGCCGCACTTCCTCTAATTGTGTGGACCACATAATTTTGAGTGCGGCCGCACTCTTGCTCTTAGACTGGATCTGGGCTTCATTCTACGGACCACACATTTATAAATGCGGCCGTATTTTGGCATCATGCAGCCGTACAATAATAGTGCGCCCCGCACGTTTTCAAGCTCCCAAACTACAAGTCTCTGAATCTAGTCTTCTGCGGCCGCACAATAATTGTGCGGTCCGCACTCTGTGAAGAAATTCTATCAGTGCATCTTCAGAGTTTGCGGCCGCACACAATATTGTGCGGTCCGCACTGTAGCCCTTTTTGCCTTGTTTTGGTTCTTGTTCAATTTTACTCCTTTTTGAGTTGATTTTCACTTTTTTGGCTCGTTTCCCAATATTCCTATAAGAAAGCACATTTCATTAGTTCTCGGGAATATCTTTAAGCATTTTTGAGCCAAAACGTAAGTAAAAGAGAGCAAATAAGCGGTCAAAATCCCTACTTATCAACTCCCCCAAACTTAAGCTTTTGCTTGTTCTCAAGCAATTAAGGCAAGTTCCCACCTCCACTAGAAAAAAAGGCTATTTCAGCTGGCCTAAGTTGAATCAAACATAAATCAATTAGGACAAATAGTTACCCACACGCTCATGAATCATTAACAAGCCTATGTTTTGAAAGTTAAAGCACAAATGTCTCTACTGTGACGCTTGGGTATCAAGGGTTGACTTTGTTCATCAAGGAAGCTCGCACTTTCATGCAGGTCACTGTGGATCCCAAACTCCTCCTCCTATACTCTCCAAAAGCTCATCTTACTCACGAATGAAGAATTCAATTCAATGACTCGAGAAAGATTCACTCATCACTCTCAAAAGAATGTCACAAGCCCGGCTTAAGTACCATACGCTTGCCCCTCATGTAGATCACCACTAATGTAAGCTTGCTCGACTTAAAATCACGTAGGGCTTTTTCGGCATGTAATGAAGGCTTTTGGACTAAGGAGGGAAATATCGGAATGGAATTGGTTCATCTTTCCTTTAGCACTTCATATTCTCTTTTTGGCTCTTACTTTGCCAATTCTTTGAGTCATTTTCTTTTTTCTTAGGGGGATTAGAGAGACTTGACAACATTCTTTCTTTGTCATGCTATTCATACTTTCCTTCTTTGTTTTCTCCATGCTTTGAATTTTTGCTATCTTTTGCATCTTTTCAACCCTTTCACATTATTCACTTTCTTTTTGTGTTTTTTTTTGTTCTTCCTTTCTTTTTCATTGCCTTTCCTCTTCTTCATTTCTTTACTCTTTTTATGCCTTGTGACCATCTTTAAACTCCTCGTATCTCCCCCAAACTTATATTTTTTCCATTTGAATCACATGAGTGCTAAAGAAAGTTCGGATGCCAAGAGAGAGTCACTATAAAATGGGTAAAGGCTAGTAATATGGTTATCGAATAAAAAGGCTTTAGGATAAAAAGGGTTTACTAAGGATGATATCATTGGTGGGCCACGGAAGGTTGTAAAATGGGTCAAGGAAAGCCTACAATCACTTCTCAAGCTAGGCTAACTTAGAATTTCGCCTAGAAACACATTCGGGGCAAGTTCTAGACCACTCGCATGGGTACTTGGACTTGTAAGAAAATACCTCACCTCTCACATAACTGGATTGCGAAAGAGAATAGAGTTGAGGGCCCACAACAACCACATTCAATATTGAAAATCGCTAATGGTTCAACTAAACCACCCGATGATTGCATAAGTCAAAACAAGAGCCACAAGGTCACTAACTAGGGCTATTTATTTACAAAAACTTGTTTTTAATCATAAGCGCGTAATTAAGTGTGTTGGTACCAAGTGAATCATGCTTGACCCTTATTTATTCACAAATACTACTTGTTTCTACCTAATCATCAAAAACTGATTCGATCCCTTAAGAAGTTTGTCACGCCATCCATCGTTAGAAAGAGACACCTGGTTCACACAAGACCCACCTTTGGAAAGAACCGTAACATTAAGAAAACCAAAGGTTTATTGTTCACTAAAACATAAACAAGAAGCCAACAAATAAAAAAGAAGCTAATAAAGTAAATAAGAAGCTATACTATTAAGAAAATAAAATGAAGAAGCTATGAAATAAACTATTGAAAGTAAGGCAAATAGATATACAAACTGAGGGGAATAGAATATATACAAGAGGGATGAATATATACATAATGAGGGAGAAAATAAAAATAAAAGAAAATGAGTATTAAAGTTATTATAGGCCCAAAAGTAATCAAATGTCATAAAAATGTCATCATAGTCATCCAAAATGAACCAAAATAGACCAGCCCCCGAGAATAAGAACAAGCATTGTCCTAAATGCTTAGCAAAATTAGAACAAAAGAGGGTAGAGAGTAAAGAAAACTACCTATGTGGTCTCAGGGTGACTGGCAGCATCACCACCCTCAGTCTCCTCCAATTGTATCTCATCATCACCGGGCTGAGGGATAACAGGGTTGGTCAGCATCTGAAGCATCTCCTCAGCAGTGGGGGCAGTGAGATCTGGCTCGTCAGACTGGCCAACTGGTGCCTCTGCTGATGGTGCTGCTGGGTCAGTTGGTACTGAGGGATATGTCTCCATCAGTAGGTCAAAAGGCAAATCACTTGTTGCTGCTATCTTCGTCACCTCCTTTCTTAAACTCTCCACGGCTTTCATTGAAGCCTGGGATTTCCTCATCTTCTTCACCTACTTGGTCAACTCCTCAATAGCACCCCCGTGAGCCACTACTGTATCCATAATAGTCTTCTGGTTGTCCAGAATCTTCTTCAATGTTTCCTCCACTGACGGAGGGACCTGTAGTGCTGCTGAGGTAGAGGACTATGCTGTAACAGTACTGGATATGTTAGACAGCTTAGAAGTGGCTATCTGCATCCAGTTGTTGAGGCTCGCCAAAGTCTGGGAGACTCGCAGCGCAGTAAGAGGATAAGTGGATGAGGCTGGCACTGGTACTACAACATTGGCCTAGAAGATGAAGGTGGTGGCATTACTACTGTCTCGATGGAAGACCCGGCTGCTGTGGAAGGAATGGGAGCTGTAGATGGCTCAGCAGCAGCCTCGGGACCCACCACCGATGGCTCGTCAGACTAACCAACGGTGGTAGTGACCTTACCCTTGAACTTTAGTTTGTCAGCACCCTGCAGATGGTACCATGAGAAAGGCTTCTTGGCCTTTACTTTTGTGTCATATGACCTCGGTTCCACCTTGGCATAATTGAAATACTCTGTGAGGGTGTTTGGATAAGGGAATGACTTTTCACTTTTTCGGACCGCCAATGTGATGTTGGTTGACATGATGGTACCCACATTGATCAGGTACCCCACCATAATAGAATCCACCAGTACTGCCCGGGGAAGTGGGGGGTTTTTATCATTCAAACTCAGATCAATCCGGCTACACACAAAGGTTTGCCACCCTTTAGCTTCAAAATTGAGGGTGGCCCAGAGGATAGGAACTCCTGTTGTAATCTATGGTGGTGATGGTCCTAGGGTTGCCAAAATCTCAGCTAGTCAAGGGCGATCTGCATCACCCAGAGCCAACTTCTATAGGTACTGGACTACCTCCACTTCTTCAAATCCCACATAAGTGTTCAAAGGGCAGGCGTCGAAGCGGACTTTCAAATTTCTCACCTTTGTCACTTTTGTCTCCTTCTTGATGTGAGCCACATTGGCGTAGAACTCCCTGACCAAGTGCTCATTTGCATCGATGACACTTTGGGTGAACCACTTCCACCCCTTGTGCTCCTGAAACTGTCTAAGGACATTTGGATTATAAATATCCAAATACTTCATTGAGAACTGTCGCTCAAGTGTGAGCGACCTCTACGACCACAATTCCCGAAACCTGTTGAAGGTTCTCAAGCTCACGAACTGATCCTCCCATATTTCCTTTTTCTTCGACCTCTCAAGGCTTCCCACTTGAGTGTCCCCCCTATACCATCATCTGGGACATCATCATCGACATCAATAGCTACTGGTATTAGAGAAGTAGGTATAGAGGAGGGCTCGGAACCTCCCGCATCAGAACCCCCTAAAGAACTGGATGTAGGTTCGTTGCGCAATTGATAACGCCTAGTGGGTTGGGATAGTTGGGACTGGGCCTCAGGTTGGACCTCCATTGAATGGCACTCGAAGGCTTCCCTGTATGGGGCATAGAAACTAGCTTCTGAAGGCTTTGTGGCCCTTCCTCTCTCGGTGGTCGGCGTTTTAGCAATAGGCTTTGATTGCACTCGCAGAGTGTGAGTGCCTTTTCCTCTTCCTCGGAAGGATTCACCTCTCCCTTTTGATGTATCGCCTCCACCACGTGATCTAACCATTTTCTGCAATACAAGGTACATAGGTCAGTTGAGTTCAAAACAATTCAAACATTTGCACAACAATTGTAGCACAACAGTGATCAAAGGAGACAGTGTGGACCGCACAATTCTGAGTGCGGCTGCAGACTGTCTAGTGCAGACCGCACAATTTAAAGTGCGTCCGCACATCTTGAAGTATGGACCACACAATGTTAAGTGCGGCCGCACAAGTCCAATCCCGAGATACCGATTCTCTGAAGTTCAAAAGTGCGGTCGCACACATTTTTATGTGGCCGCACAATTTTTCTGCAGACAATACAATTTTGAGTGCGGTCCGCACTTTTCATGCACAATATTTGCCCTAATCAAGTGACCTGTGGACCGCACAAATTTGTGTGCGTCCGCACAATTTGAACATTTACGACAGTAAGGTTAGGGTTCATGCAAATTTTCACAATTTAGATATGGCATGCACAAATTAACACGATTAATGGTCTACCCAATCCCTAATGAACATATATAAAACTACCCACATGAGTTTTAAGCACATTTGACATTTTTAGGCCTAAAAATAACTAAACTAATCAAATAAAACAAAAACAAAAATTAAGAAAAATGGACAAAAATCTAACATGGATTGAACATACCAGTAATGAATGATGCAAGTGAGAAACTAACTTGATGAACTGAGTGTGATTTGTGAATTATTTTGTGATGCACCGTATTTTCTTAGGGCTTGGGGATTCAGAGATCATAAAATGTGAATAGTATTGAAAAGCCCTATTTATAGTTTCACCAAGTCGGTCAAAAAGTTAGCTGAATGCGGCCGCACAATTTTGAGTGCGATCCGCACTCTTTACCTACTCTTTGAACTGAACTTCTACGATCCGCACAAAAGTAAGTGCGGCCATATAAATTTGTGCGGTTCGCACAATTTCGTGTGCGGCTGCATTGTGGCCAATTTTCTGCAAATCCAAACTTCAGAGAGTTCATGTTTTTGGGTCTCTAGTTGTGCTTCCGCACAAAGAATTGTGCAGCCGCAGAGCCTTCTCTGTAGTTGCAATCATTTTTGTGCGGTCCGCACAATTTTGGTGCTGTCTGCATAATTTCAACACTTGGCCAATTTGTTCAATTATAGTCCATGCAATGCACACGCATTCATGCAATTCACTTCAAAACCAGTTAGCTTAATACGAAACCTATCCAAAAAGGAAGGAAATGAAAAAACTAAAAAGAAACATGGGTTGCCTCCCAAGAAGCTCCTGATTTAACGACCCGGCACGATGCAGGTTACCATCAATCACTTGAAATAAATCAATGCCACAACGTGTCCATTATCAACCTTACCAAGATAATATTTCACCCGGTGACCATTGACTCTAAACACTTCATAATTCTTGTTATTCAAGCCTAATGCACCAAAAGGTGTCACATGCACAACCTCAAATGGTCCACTCTACTTGAACTTCAACTTTCCCGGAAACATCCGTAACCGAGAATTGAACAATAGCTCAAGATCGCCTTCTTTGAACTCCTTGTTCCGGATGTAATTGTCATGAAGGTACTTTATCTTGTCCTTGTACAAGGATGAACTTAAATATGCCTGGAATCGGAATTCATCAAGCCCATTCAATTGTGCTACCCTTAAGTTGGCGGCGACATCCCATTCAAGATTAAGCTTCTCAATGCCCACATAGCCTTGTGCTCAAGTTCCACCGGTAGGTGACACGCTTTTTCGAACACTAACCGATATGGAGACATACCAATTGGTGTTTTGTAAGCCGTTCTATAAGCCCAAAGAGCATCATCAAGTTTCTTTGACCAATCCGTCTGGTTGGCATTCAGTGTCTTTGAAAAAATACTCTTGCTCTCCCGGTTGGAAACTTTAACCTGCCTGCTTGCTTGAGGATGATAGGGGGTCGACACTTTATGAGTAACACCATACTTTGTAAGTAAGGTATCAAAAGTTTTGTTGCAAAAGTGCGATCCCCCATCACTAATAATGGCCCTTGGAGTACCAAACCTTGTGAAGATGTTCTTTTTCAAAAATGCCACCACACTCCGAGCTTCATTGTTGGGCAAAGCCACGGCTTCAACCCACTTTGACACATAATCCATAGCTACCAATAGGTAAGTGTTCCCAAAAGAGTTCACGATGGACCCATGAAATCAATGCCCTACACATCAAAAATGTCAATCTCCAAGATGGTGGTGAGGGGCATCTCATTTTTCTAAGAAATCCTACCGGCCCTTTGACATTCATCACAATGCTTGACGAGATTGCTAGCGTCCTTGTAAAGAGTAGGCCAATAGAATCCACAACTCAACACTTTTATTGCCGTTCTAGCTCCACCATGGTGACCATCATATGGCGAAGAATGGCAAGCCTCAAGAATTTCCATTTGTTCCTCCTGCGGTACACATCGTGGAATCACACTATCGGTAAAAATCCGGAAGAGATAAGGCTCATCCCAATAATAGTCAAGGAAATCCCGTTTGACCTTTTTCTTTTAGTTTGAAGAGAACTCATTTGGTACAATTCCACTCACAAGATAATTGGCTAAGTCGGCGAACCATGGCATCCCGGTCATACAAATGGCTGGGAGTTGCTCGACGGGAAATGAATCATTTATCTCAAGGCCATCATGTGGCCTCCCCTCCTCCTCCAAACGAGACAAGTGGTCCGTCACTTAGTTTTCACTACCTTTGCGGTCTTGAATATCTAGATCAAACTCTTGCAAAAGAAGCACCCACCACATTAGTCTTGCTTTAGAATCTTTCTTGCTCATCAAATATCGAAGCACTACATGGTCAGTGTGAACAATCTGTCACGACCCAAACCGATGGGCCGTGATGGGCACCCGGTACCTTACTCAACCGAGTACCAACGTAATGTATCTTTCTTATTACTTCACCATATACACGTGACTTACGGGCCTAATAGGCCAACACAATCATTTATAAACTCAAAATATAGGCCGACAAGGCCGTACAATCTTTCACGTACACGACATATGTCTACAAGCCTCTAAGAGAACATAATTGTAATAAAGGTCAGGACAGAGCCCCGCCATACCAAACCATACACATCTAAATCATACTGACCAAACCAGCAACTCCGGACCAAATGGAGTGCACCAATATCTTCTGTTGAGCTGGTCATCTACTTGGAGGACTCTCGACCTTTCTATCGAGACCTGCGGGCATGAAACGCAGTGTCCCCAATCAAAAAAGACGTCAATACAAAATAATGTACCGAGTATGTAAGGCACTATGCTGAAAGCTGAAACTGAACTGGTAATATAATAAGTGAAAGAAACTAGGAAAACGATAATCTACTGATACTGACTCCACTCTCTCAATATAGTATGTAAAATAGTTGTCCAGCCCTATAAGGCTCGGTATATATATATAACTGTTCTGCCGTAGTAGGCTCGCTCATAGGTGCTCGGCCATACTAGGCTCTGTATCTCGACCAACTGGGCTCGCTCATAGACGCTCGGCCACAGTAGGCTCGGTATATCACTTACCATCTGATCAGAGGTTGCCCAATAGGGGCCTGCCCATCGATTATAGCTCGATGGTAATGAAAATACTGTAATACTGTATATATAGGCTCTTTGCTCTCTTGACTGGAAGAAGATAATACTCAACTGAATATGAAGTCCCGATAAGGAGAACACTTTAATTTATGAAACTAGGATAATGTATATAAATTCGGGAGTATGAACTTCTCTTTATGCCTCTTTATCAAATACATGTAATTACAAGATCATGCCAAAATGAAAGAAGAGCTTAGACTTAACATACATGGTGTAGGGAAATATCTGTACGATATTCTTGGAAAAGGTTGCACTGTACTTTCTTAGAATCGCAAAACTCCGTTGTTATTATGCAGTGTAATTCCATATGAATTGCTTTATTAATCTAATAATAGTTGTGGCTACTGTAACATGAAGTCTTATGTGAGCTTCCAACATCTCCTCCAAAAATGAATTTGATATCAATTGAATATCATTTGTAAAGATGACTAACTTGAAATTCCTTCTACGTTTTTTTAATGGCAAAGTGTAGTTTCCATGTGTTATCTTGATAGATTGCCCAACGACCCCTTAATGCCACCTATCCTAATGACTAATGAGTCATCAACTTGGCCTTAATTTGCTGCCATCTTGAAGTGTAATGCTTATCCAAATGTGCTTAATTAATCACCCAATAATTCCTTAATTAACTAGATAATCTCCCATTACCCAATAATAACTAATTTTTCATATAATTAAGAATTATCTCAAATTACTTAAAATACTACATATTTTTAATACACCCTTATATATCATACTATTATGGTTATATGGTACCTTGTATGGCACTAGTCCATAAATACGAGGTATTATAGCTTGGACCGTATTTTATCCCAAATTCCCAAACTTCGATGAAATTATTTTCTTCTATTTGCTTACCTTCTTTCCTTCCCGAATTTACTCATCACGTGTTTGAAATAGCATAATGCTTATAATCCCAAAATAATCTTATTCCCCGACTTACGTCGATTATCTTACGTCGACATTTTAACATACGAAAATGCGGGATGTGGCATCTCATTCCCAGGTTTTCATCAATTCACTTATGGCATATTTTGACTTATGAAAATATGGGGTGTAACATTATTCCCCCCTTTGGAATATTCGTCCTCGAATGTTGACTGATGCACTTATCATTTTCATGACTTCTGCCTTCCGATTACTTTAGTACTCCTATTGTGATCTAGGCAATTGTTCTGTGAATGAACCTTAAAGGACAAGGCATTCCCCCCTTTAGGCCTCTTTCTCATACCATGACTTGTAGTCGGAATCTTTCCAATCTTGTAACTGTTGCTACCTTCTATCATGTAGCATATATGACTCTGACTTTGTAAGTGCGCCTATGCGACTCTTCTCTTCTCTTTCCTCCAGCTTTTAGCCAATCTCTAGGCTTCACTTTGTGAACATATACAAAATTATGTCAAGTTGTCCCTCTGGGCGTTATTAGCTTGAAGCCATACTATACCATAATTCTTACTTTGATTTATCGTTGCGGAGGTCTGCTACCAAATTCCAGCTTACTCTTGTTGCTTATCCCATATGTATAAATCTAAGTTGTTTAATGCTTCCTCATTACTGTTCATCTTACGAATGACGACCTAATCTCAGCTTATACTTTGTGACTTTTGTCCATCCATTATGATTTGCCTCAATATTGATCTACAATATACCATTGATAATTTGAAACTTCTTACGTAAAACCTTGCCACTAGGGCTTACGTTGCATCGAGGAATATTTGAAGTAATTTCCGTAATCGTATTTCATAGTATCTCGATGTGATTCTCCTTATGGAGGTATTCTGATCTCGTGCCGTTCGCGAAATCTTTTCTCCTTCTCCCTTTTTTCTTTCTTCAAAACATTATTCAGTCGAAGCCCCAACCGTTATCTTTTGTCTATCACAATTACACCTTCATTTCACTACCAGGGCAGCATTCTATCTCTTCTAAATGCTACTAGTCTTAGAGTCCTTTGAATTCATTTAGACTATACTGAGCCTTCTATAACTTAGAGAAACCATCAGCTCTTCTTGTTTTCATGAGCTTAATCCCGAGAACTGACCCATTCTCGTCACCTTCTTACTCGCCTTTTATTATCCTTACTCCTGTCATAAAACCTTATCGCTTTACTATACTTTAGCCTGTGACCTCTACGTATCTATTTATACTATTCACAACCTTATTTCAACTTGCTTGCACTATTGATTCCCTTATGTTATTCTGGAACATTAAGCGAGACATCACATCGTCTCTAACTCCTTTTTACTCTCTTGACTAGATCTCTCGGTACTTAGAAACCATAGGCTGGAAGGTATGCCACTGACGACACTGCTATCGTTCTTGGATATTGAATCCCAGTGCTTCTAGTCTTCTATCCGAAGCATGGACTATTCACGATCTTCTACCTTTGAGTATCTTGCATGTTGTTCACCTTTACCTTACTTACCTTAAAATCTCGCATCGTATCTTCTATCTCTTTCATGACCTACCTTCCATATAGGTATAATTCATGTCCATAACTTGAATCTCTATTATAATACTTGCACCTCTGGTGCATACACAATCCGGTGAGAGCTTCATACCGACTTCTTATAAGGTTGGTACTTCTTCTAACCGGCTTCCTTATAGAGCCATTATAGAATATGATTGTTGCATTATATCTCTTGCACCTCTGATATTAAAAGTGATTCTACCATGTTCTCAAGAGCAATTTCTATAATTTTCTAGGTCTAATAATCAGACTCCTAATTTACTTCGTTGTTGTAACTCTTTAGTTTCCTCTTCCTTCTGATCAACATTTATGTAGGATTAAGCTATCTTCCGATCTGCGGCTCATGGCAGTAGTTATTACTTTAGCCCTTCATGGACGCTATGGAATATCCATGGTACAATCTTATAATAATTCAATCTGTGTCTATGACCTGGGCTCAATTCTTTCTTTTAACCTATACCGGAATCTTCTACGGCTTTATGATTGTCAACACATATGCCGCATGGATAATACTCCAAAATATTAGGTACATTCATTATGTAATTATCTCTGGATCATTGATCGAATAATTCCTTTCATTCGTTCTCAACTTTCTTTAAATGCAAGCAATTTCTTTTCCTGGTCGTTTTGCCTCCTTGTTGCATGCATACTTAGCTTATTTTAGTGCCCACACATATTGGAATTCTATACAACCCATATGATCTTGAATATCACCATTTGATTTTGATATATATATATATATATATATATATATATATATATATATATATATATATATATATATATATATATATATATATATATATATATTTTCT
>AWOL01S0014663.1:0-34933 GCA_000715115.1 Nicotiana otophora
CCGGAGGTACATAAGAAAATGTCCTCCTTTCTTGTGGAGCAGGCCGAACGCCTCGGCAGGATAAATGCATCTATGGATCGTGCTGCACGTCCCTCGGCAGTGTACACGACGCTTTGGATCGGGCCGTACGTCCTCGGCAGAAATCGTACTTAATAATAATAATAATAATAATAATTACACGATACTTTAGAAGCTTATTTCAGCTTGCGAAGCTAATTGATAAATTGAAAAATCCTTGGAATATAATGAATTATTATTCTTGCTTGTTAAAGAATTTAACTGTTATTCCTGTAAATGATATTTAATTGATAAATTGGAAATTATTTGAATTGAAGGAATTTAATTAATATATTGAGAATTGTTGCATTTGAAGAAATTTGATTATTTTCGCTGATTAAATAAATTATTTTAAATTCTGTAAATCATGCTGATTTAAATATCCTAATTGTATTTCAATTATTATTATTGACCCATAGTGAGTGTCAAAGTCGGTCATCTCGTCTCTACCACTTCGAGATTAGGCTTGATACTTACTGGGTACACGTTGTTTACGTACTCATACTACACTTGGTGCACTTTTTGTGCTGGAACTGAGGCAAGTACTAGTGGGGGACCTATCGTCTTACACCCATGTTATCCAGGGGTATAGTGGTGAGCTGTTTCTCTGATCCGTTCTGCATCTACTAGTGTCTCTTTTTGTATTTTTCATTCTGTCTATTTTTATTTCAGACAGTAATTGAGGTTTTGTATAATCTACTAGATGCTCATACACTTGTGACACCAGGTCTTGGCACACACATTGGTAGAATTTGGGTTTTATTATTTCTATTGGTTTTAAATTTTGTCAATGAATATTTAATTTATTAAGTTGGCTTGCCTAGCCGTAGTATTGGGCGCCATCACGACCTATAGGTGAAATTGGGCCGTGACACCTTTTTACGTTATTCTTGACATAACTTTGTAGGTTATTTTGGTCAAAACAATTTAAATAAATTTCTATTAAAATACTAATTCCGAATGAAATAGACTTTCTATATTGGAAATTGATGTTGGCCGTGAGTTGGGTCTTTTGGGGAGTTTTTCTTCAGTTTATTTTAAGTTATTTTTATATACTTTTTTCTTACTTTTAGACAAGGCAAAGAATAATCTGCTAACTGAAATAATAAGTTAATCAAAAGAATATAGAGTAAAATAACTTATTATTCCTATCATGTCAAAATTGTAACGAATTAATTTTATATTCTTCAAGAGCTAACTATTTTTTTATAAACATTTTTGTGTCGGATAAAATTATAATATATAAAGATTTAAAGTTAAGTAATAATAGAGTTCTTAAAATTTATAATGAAATTTTATAACAAAGATTTATTTCACTAAAGATTCACATGTCGAATAATAGTTCAGAACGCATAATAACTTTTGAAAAACATATCAACTAAAAATTGTTATTTTCCTAACATTCAGAATAAAAATACTTACTTTCCCTAGATCAACAGGACAACAACAATAACATGGCAACTCCAAAACGTTCACATTGTTGTGTTAGATTTAAAATGCTATCTTTTTTCACTTTTTTCTTTCAATATATAATTGCGGGGAAAATTAAAGGTAAATTTTCCTCTAGATATATTTTGCTTTTTTTTTTGAATGTTGTACTGTCCGAAAATGTTTGGATAACGGTCGGTAGATTTATCAAGAGATATGAGATTGTTAGTACGCACGTTACAGAGAAAAAGAAAAAAAATA
This sequence comes from Nicotiana otophora, assembly GCA_000715115.1. Classification (NCBI taxonomy): domain Eukaryota; kingdom Viridiplantae; phylum Streptophyta; class Magnoliopsida; order Solanales; family Solanaceae; genus Nicotiana; species Nicotiana otophora. The sequence continues at coordinate 1,747 of AWOL01S0014663.1, forward strand.
TAAACGTAACAAAAGACATGTCTCAACTATTTAGAACTTTCCTTAATTGTTTAAAACCACCAAAAGTTAATTGATTTTAAAGAAAAAAAAGGAAAAGATTGAAATTACAAAATGATAAATCCATTTCTTAGATTAATCAAGACCGTTCAGAAAGATTGAAATATCCAATATTAGTTTTTCGTTATAAAATCTTGTAAGATTATTTTAATGTAGTCATAAAACCTTAAAATTTTGAATTGAATCAACAATCAGGTAAAACATTTAAATTCAACAATTAACTTTATTATATTGTTTATTAAATAAAAAATATATAATTCTGACGTAATATTTGTACTTACGATACTACTGAAAAAGGAAAGATTAACAAACTATTGTGACATTTTACGATATAAACCAAATCATGCTCAATCAGTTTATTAAATATGCTCCGAGCCGAAGACATAAATAAAACAGAACAACTATCTCTATTTTGTTGAACTACCGTGTCACGACCCAAAATTCCATCACAGGCGCCGTGATGGCACCTAGTCTCTAAGACTAGGTAAGCAGATTTCAATTACATTTTGAAGCTTTTTTTTTTGAAACTAACAGCGAAAATAATTATAATATACAACCTCCCAAGACTGGTAGTACCGAGTCACGAACTCTAACTGAATACATGAAATGATCACGAAGACCGAATATACAATACTGTTTGATTACAAATTAACAGTACAATGAAATAAAAAGACTCCAAGGGACTGCGACGACTAAGCAACTCTACCTTGTACCTTACGATCCCGCTTTAACTCTGCTCAAGTCCGATGTCTCCAATACCTGGCTCTGCATAAAAATGTGCAGAAGTGTAGTATGAGTACACCACGGTCGGTTCCCAGTAAGTATCAAGACTAACCTCAGTGGAGTAGAGACGAGGTACAGTCAAGACACTCACTAGTCTAATAACCCGTGCAATATAATATACAAAATAATAGGAAACAAATAACAATAAGGGCAACATAAAACAACCAGTGATGTGCACAGAGACAATAAAATCACCACTAATATCACTCAACAATTGATAAATATATTTACGCCCAGTTAAATCAAGTTCTTCAATTAAATATCTTTCACACATAATTCTTATGAATAAAACTCTTTTTCAAATATTATTTCCTCAAATAAACATCTTTTGAATATAAAATTCTTTCAATAAATATCTTCAAATATAATTTCCTTAAATAAATATCTTTCACATACAATTCTTTCATATAATTCTTTTTGAATAAAAATCCTTCCAAATAAATATTTTGAATATAATTCTCTCGATTAGAAGTCACCATATGACACCTCATTTCAAAATCATAAAAATACGGGTCTCAGCTCATTTTTATATTTTTCGTAAATACGGGTCTCAACCCATTTTTCATGTCACCTCGTGCCCATAATTAAGTCATCATATTTCCCCGACACCTCGTGCCCTAATTTCATATCACAACTGCACGGACAACTCACATGCCAAATATCATAATCATTTCATCACAGCACCTCGTGCCCACATTTTATATCTCAACTGCACGAACAATTCACTTGCCAAATATCCTCATTATTTACTCACGGCACCTCGTGCCCACATTTTATTTTATAATCTGACTGGCCATAGCCACAGGCTCTCAATTTCAACATAAATCAGATTGTTATCAATTTACCAATAACAAGACAATTGCACAAGGTATAAAAATAAACACAAAAAAATCACAACATCACATGAAAATCATCAACACCACAACCCCACATCATCACATATTGTCCCTGACAATAGCCACCCTTATCGCTCCTATTGCCACCCTTATCGCTCTTATAGCAACCCTTATCGTTCCACCCAAACAATATCAATAGCCTCTGCCTCGACCTCTAGCAACAGGGGGAGCAGCTCATCCAGCACCCACCGGGTACATCTATTGTGAGCTTTCTCACCATCTGTGAGAGAATAAGAGAAAGATACTTAGCACAACATCAACTGCACGATAGTTGATTAAGAAAGAGAAGTTTCCTAATACCCTATAGCCTCTCAAAGATAAGTACGGACGTCTCCGTACCGATCCACAAGACTCTATTAGGACCGCTCATGACTTGTGAAATCTATGTGAACCTAGAGCTCTGATACTAAGCTTTCATGACCCAATTTCTACTATACACCGTGATGGCTCCCAACGTCGCCGCTAGGAAAGCCAACGGTGAACTACCCATTAAATTTCTTAGTTTAATATTTTTAAATTCTTTGATATTTTTTATTTAATATGAAAACAAATAGTAAGCGAGCATAGTGATGCAAAGCATAAACTAAATAGGAAAGTAAGATAGTAAATTAAAAAATCAAAACTCATGAGTGACTACTAGAACTCCCAAAACCTGATGTTACAAGTGAACGGGCATTTAGTAGGATACACAAAACTCTCTAAGAACTATTGTATGAAACAAAATAGATAAAAATGATTAAAAAGAATATAAGAAAAGAAGGCTCTGGGTGCTGCAGAACGGAGCATGAAAAGAGGCTCACCACTAATCCTCCAGGGAATGCGGATACGCACCCGGACGAACTCCAGATGCACCTGCCTCAGAACCTGTACAATATGTGAAAAAGTATAGCGTGAGTATGTAAACAACATTTACCCAGTAAGTATATAGTCTAACCTCGAAGAAGTAGTGACGAGGGGTCGACATCAACCGATGTACAAGAATATGTACGAGAATATTTAATAGGCATGAAATACAACATCAATAATGGATTACGAGGCAATAATTAAATGATCCTTTAACAAAATAATAATTAAAAGTCCCCAAATATCACATGCTAATCTCAACAAGGGCTCAAAATATATTTATAAATCCTCAAGTCATAAAAGACATATCAAGTATAATCGGACTCCGAGTGACAACACGCACAAGTTGTGCCAAGGTCGTACTGCACGATCCATAATAATCATGTACATACACTACCGAGGTCGTACGGCCCAATCCATGGATGCATCCCATAATATATATAAATATTGCCGAGGGGTTCTGCCCGATCCACAGGAATATGGAAACTCTTAAGATTACGAATTATGTATTTGCAACTTTAAAGTACGCCCATAGAAGAATAAAAATTTCCATCAATGACTAAACACTTCCGCCAAATGTATAAGTAATGAAGCTCGATTTAACATTGTCTTTAACCAAATTTATACTTATATATTTTAGCAATTAAACTAGAAAATTGAGTTCCAATAGTGCAAGTAATAGCATAATAAAGACATTGTAGGGCCCCGTAAAATTTTTGCAAAAGAAAAATAATGGTTCATGGTGCCGGACTAGAAAAGAAAAATGTTTGGCAGGAAAATACATTTCTGCGGTGTATAATGCGACCGCAGAATCACTCTGCGGGCCGCATAATGGCCTCAGAAGTGAGGCAGGAGATGGTCAGTTTAGATGAAATTATGTGGTCGATTATGCGACCGTATAACTGTTCTGCGGTTCATTATGCGACTGCAGAACAGGTCTATGTACCGCATAGTGACCGCAGATCGGGTCAGTTCATTTCCAGTTTGGCACCCCAATTTTGCGGTCATTTTGCGGGCCGCATAACCATTATGCGGTCGCATATGCGACCACAGAATCTGTTCCGGAGCTTCATTTTTGGGTTTTTAAAACCCAATCCTACTTCGTTAAATACACGTTTTGTGCCATTTTTGAGCTATAATCTGATATATTAGAGTAAGAGAGAGTGCCCTAGAGTGAGAAGGTGTTCTTCAATAATTGTTCTTCAATTCTTGCTCAAGTTTTAGAAGATTAAGGAGGGAAACTCACTAGGTCTTCATCCTAAAGGTAAGATTCTACACCCTAACACTCACTTTCGAATTTGTCTAGAAATGGGTAATTATCAAGATAATTTTAGGCATGAGAGTTGTTTAATTTACATTCATGTGTTATCAAAGGGAATAGGAAGATTGTTGAGCTAAAAATGATAAAGATTGGGTTGTGGGATGATGGAATCGTCCATAAAATGACTTTGAAACCTTAATGCACACCTAGTGTTTGATAAAATGCTCAAATGAGCTAGAACCATGAGCATCTTCCTAATTTTTGCTTAATTTGTTATATTTCTACAATAGATTGAAGTTGCTAAGAATTCCGGAACATTTTAGAATTTAAGGAAGCTCTATTGAGGTATGTTGGCTAAACTCTTCTCTTAGAATTGGATCCCACGATATTCATGTGAATTATGTAAGCCCCGAGTGGTTCATTATAAAATTGAATATTCTGAGTAAGATTGGGTTGAAATATATATGTTCAACAAGTATTCTAAATGCTTTATTTATGTTATGTTATCAATTGAGGATGTGTTAAAAATATGGGTTGTGCATTAGAAATGTTCGACTTCAAGTTAAATTCAAACGAAGGCTATTATGCCAAATTTTGTGAAGAATCTCTATGTGCCTTAGACTCTTAATTGCGCACATGTGTGCTACATGCCTTGATTTGAATTATTGTTTTTGTTGTTGATGATGTTGATGTTAGAAAGGGAAAAGGTGAGCATGAAATACTAAATATGGCCAACGTGCCAAGAATGATCTTATAAATTATGGACATTAGTGCCAATGAAATGAAAAGATGTGAAAGTAATATGAAATACGGTGATTGATATAAAAAGGTTGATGTCTCGAAGTAATATAAATTATCGTGATCGGAGACCATGCCGCACACATGGTGGTGATTGTGCTAGAAATTATAATTTAAATTGTGATTGTGGTCGATGTCCCTAATGGATAGCCTAGCCGATCGGGTCGTGATCGGACTCCGTGTTAAAGACGATGGTATTGATATTGAGAGTAATTTTGGTTGATGTCTCTAATGATATAGCCTAGCTGATCGGGTCGTGATCGGACTCCGTGCTGAGAGTGCGATGGTACTGGTATTGTGAATAATGATATTGTGTACAATGGTATATCGATACTCAAAATCTCCCAATGTGAGATATGAAAATTAATTGAATCATCGTCTTGATCCTAAATTGAGGTTTGATGTTGATTAATGCTTCTATTTACATTATAGTAATCTTGTTTGTATTATTTGTTATTCTATTGAGAGGGTGTTTAGTTATACATACTAGTGCTATTCGACAGTACTAACATCCTTTTTGTTGGGGGCGTTGCATCTTTAAATGGATGCAGGTGGTTCAACAGCAAGAGATATTGATCAGTGATAGCAATACACCTTCTTCCCAGCTAACTCGGTGAGCCCCACTTCATCCCGGGGTCATGAATCTTTTGTACTTTGTGTATTCTGTTTGAGGTATAGTCGGGGCATTTTTGCCGGCATTATCACTGTACTCTTCTTTATCTATAGAGGCTCTGTAGACATAGTGTGAGTTGTGTATTGGTGCTGGAAAAGACAAACTACGTTATGTTATGGCTGTATTACTTATTCTATTTAAGCCGTTAAAAATGATGGAGCTATTGGTAATGAATTGGTATTGCAGACGTGGTCACTTTATTGTTTGATTAACGAAGAAATATATATATATATTCTTTATTCATGAATGAGTTTGGTAAAAGAAAATCTAATAGGCTTGCTCGGCCAGGTTCACTCGGTTGAGTACTGGTCGCGTTCCACGGTTTTGGAGCGTGACATGCCTATGTGTACCCAGACATAACGTGAATTTTAGCTATGCACGGACTCTTGTCACTTTGTGCATACGTAGCACCCACAATTAGTATCAAATAATAAATTTAAACATCTATGGGATAAATTCACTATTACAAGATTAGGCAAGAGACTTACCTCGTTCCCAAGTCCACTTTACAGTCCACAAATCACTCTAAAAGCCTCAAGTCGGTGCCGAACAATCTGAATCTAGCCAAAGGTTGTACAAACTAATCAATACTTGCTCAAAAGTTCATAAATTAACTATTAGTGTAATTACCCAACCCAATTTGGAAGGTTCCAAAAATTCACCCCCGCGCCCACATGCCTAAATTCTGAAATTTTTTGTAAACAACTATTACCCATAACTTCACGAAGAAAAATATATAATTTCTATTCAATTCCATAACCATTTTCATTGTCTAATCCCATTTTTATCAAAATTTAGATTTTTCAACAAAATACTAAAATTTCTACAACTTTCATATTAAGATCTACTCATAATCTAACTATAAACTCACATTGTGTAGAATACACTTACCTCAAGATGCTAGGTGAAAATCCCACTTTAGCAAGCTCCAAAATCATCCAATAAATGAGAGAAGTGAACAAAATGGCCTAAAATATTGTTTTTTATCAAGTCACTGCCTTCTTCGCGATCAAGGACAAGGCATCGCGATCGCGAAGGTAAAAATCACGTACACAGGAAAATTCCTCTTCGTAATCGCGAGAATTCACTCGCGAACGCGATGCACCGATCTTCCCACCCATTGTGAATGCGTGCCTCCAATCGTGAATGGGAAAGGCAAAGGAGCTGCCCAGGCCCTGGTCTTCTATGCGAACGCGACGAGTCACCCGCGAATGCAAAGGGCACTGGTTCCAAGCCTCCGCAAACGCGACCCTTTCTTCACGAACATGATTATTTCTTTGCCAAAGTGAAGAGAAAAAGCATCAAGGTCCACAAATCCTTCATCGCGAATGGGAGGGTCCTTCCGCGTTCGCGAAGACCGAAATCTAAACCAGCACAAAGAAGTTTTGGACTTAGCTCCGGGCGGCCTGAAACGCACTTGTGCCCCCGAGACCTCGGTCAAATGCACCAATAAGTCTATAACCATAATACTGACCTACCCGAACCCTCGAAACACATAAACCAATATCGAAATTATGAATTGCACCCTAAAACCAAATTGAATCAACTTATGAACTTCAAACTTCTTAACTAGCTCGGAACGCGCCGAATCATACTTAGAGTACTCGGAATGAAATCAAATTTTGCGTACAAGTCATAAATTATCATACATACCTACTACCAGGCTCGTAATCCCAAACTGACCTCAATAACACCAATGACTACTCCAAACAAAATTTAAAGAACTAGAAAACCTTTAATGAACCAACTTTCAACATTAAGAAATGAAATACTTTCGGATCACCCGAAACCCGATTCGATCACACGCCTAAGTCCAAAATCATCATACAAACCTATTGGAACCATAAAATCTCGATTCCGAGGTCGTTTACTCAAGACATTGACTCAAGTCAAACTTGGCCATCATAGGCCACTATTAAGGAACTAAGTGTTCCAATTTCAATCCCAAACCTTTCAAACCTAAACCAACCATCCCCGTAAGTCATAAAACAGTAAAAGCACATACTAAAAGTCTTAGTTAGGGTAACGGGAATCTAGAAAGAAAAACGACCGGTCGGGTATTACAAGTTTCATCGAAGACTAAAGGTGAGTTGCTCAAAGGATACATTTCATAGTGCCCGAGTCCCTATTTCTATACTATTACTGTCTATTTGTACTTCATACAAACATTGTTATGTATACAAACTTGTTCTATTTTTGTAGTTGCTCGACTTGTGAAATCTTGTCTTGGGGAATTGCACTGTATTGCTCGTGTTTAAACCGTGTTATGACTACATCAAATATTGTTACTATTTTGGACTATTTCTGTCTTTAATTATAATATGACACTGTTAATTAAAAAAATAGACTTTATTTTGTGGATTGTGAGTTGTCTTGCTTAGCAAGTACGACTAGGCACCATCACGACCTTAAGGTCGAATTTTGGATTGTGACAAGTTAGTATCAGAGATTTAGGTTGTGTAGGTCTCACGAATCACGAGAAGATCTAGTAGAGTCTTGTGTATAGGTACGGCAGCGCCTGCACTTATCTCCGATAGGCTACAAGATGTTAGAAAACTTCCCTTTCTATCATTATTTATCGTGTGACTTTATTGATCTCAAGTTCATATACTTATCTTTTTATTCTCTCGCAGATGGTGAGAACAGGTACATCAGGAGCAATTCAGCAAGCGCCAGCACCTCACACTAGGTCCACGAGAGGTCGGGGCCGAGGTAGAGGCAGGGGTGGAGCATGCACCGCAATTAGAGTCTTTGAGGGGTTTATTGCTACCCAGTACTTCAGGATGCTTGTTCGTTTGGTTGGTCTTGTAGAAGGTTTGACATAGACCGGAGTACTTCTTATGGCACCGACTTTCTCTGGCCGGGGGAGGGGAACATACTCCCTTTACACACACTCCTGAGCAGGTTGCTGCTGTTTATCAGACACCAGGAGTAGTACCGATTGGGGAACATCCTCCCGTGGTTATCGTTAGGCCAGTAGTTGAGGCCTCTATGTCTATAGAGGAGCATAAGAGGTTTGATCGGTTCAAGAAAATGATTCCTCCACATTTTAATGGTGATCCTTTGAGAGATGCACATGATTTCTTAGATGGTTGTAAGGAGATTCTATGGAATCTTGGTTTGGTGGACTCAAATAGGGTCAATGTTACTATATTTCAGCTTAAGGGCCTAGCCAAGAAGTGATGGCAGTCATATGAGCGTAGCCGGCCTGTAGGTTCACTTCCACCCATATGGATTTAGTTTACACATGTCTTCCCAGAGAAGTTCATTCCTTTCACGAAGATCGAGGATATGCGTGGCCAATTCGAGCACCTTCAGTAGGGTCGTCTGTTCGTGAACGAGTATGAGATGAGATTCACTTAGTTATCTCGACATGCGGCTTTTCTAATCCCCACTGAGGTTGATAAGGAGAGGAGGTTCATTGAGGGGTTAAATTTTGGTATCAAGATTCGTTGGTTAGGGAGGCGGAAACTGGTACTATTGAGAACCAATTTTAGCCTTCACTTTTCTAATTAAATTTTTATGTTTATTTATCAACGATAACATAATAATGTATTTTCAGAATTATCATTTAAATTATCTATTTTTAGGAATATAAATAATATACCAGTGGTAATAATAGTTATTAATATTAATTATATGGCTATAATTATATGATAATAATTTTGTCTGAAATAATTACAATTATACCACATTTATTATTTTATTTAATCAACCAATTGGCTTTTATAAATGTAATGCATGAGCATTTTAATTATTTTTATTTTTAACTATTTGGATGATATAAAATTAGTTTATAATAATTGGTTAATAATATATCCGTGAATTACACTTTATTATGTTTATTGAGATTAAGTAAATTTAATTAATTTAATTATAAAAGGGGGTTAAGATTTATAACACGCTACAAATGCATTTAATGGATTTTCGTTTAACTGTCCATGAGATTAATTTCAATTTCAGCTCATTCTTCCAATACCCAATCAATTTGGCCCAAAATGTGGCCGAAACACACATGACCCGTTCAAGCCCACACTACCCATTCCCACTTGGCAATCCATGCCACACCCTTTCCACCAATCCCCTCCTAACACGTCACCCCTCCAAAACCACTCACAAAACAAACACAATGCACCATGACCGTTGATCAAATTAATCAATGGTCCAGATTAATCATAATTTCTCCTTTAATTCTAATCCTTGCAAGCTTATATCTCAACTATTGGATCAAAATGTCCAACAATCCCCGTTTTATCTCCAAATATCATTTTCTTTTTATGTTTTTAGATTAAAATTTCGAGTCGTCGATCTATTAATCTAACGACCCGCATCCACTCTTTCACTTTTAACCCACCAGACCCTAATGATTTCCTCTCATGCCTGCCGCCCTCATTTTCCCTTTCTCTCATTTCTCTCTCTTCCTTTCCCCTCTAAAACCCTCTGAAGTTTAGCATAAGCTTATGCAACACCACTATAAGACCGATGTAACACCGCTCACCTCCTTTATCAACCACGAATCTAGCATATTATTCCCAATTTCATCACCGTATTTCAAAATCCCAAATTTTGAAACCCTAGTCTAAAAAATGAAAAGCTCGAATCTCATCATCATATTCCCTCTCTGTTCAATATAGCCATTAAACATGGCATGCATTCCAGATTTTTGAGGATTTGGTGACCTCACCGTGATATATGATGACCCAGAGGTCAAACGAAGGGACCTCTGGGTAATAGCTTTGTCTGGCGGTTATCGGCCTCAATAACTACTGATTTTGTCACTCTTTATGGGTAAAATTCTCACCCTTTTATTTTTCCCCTATTGATTTCATCATCCATCGATTGATTCATTCGTCAATAGTCATTATTATTTCATGTCTTCTACTTATTTTTGAATCTTCAAATACAAACCCTAAGCCCTAATTTTGGCTATAAATACCGGGCTTTAATGCCCTCACCAACACACTACAACAATCAAACAATAGCAGTAAATGCACTATACTTCAATTTCTTTAAGTATTCATTCGACTTCCCTAAACTCTTTTTTTCTTCTTTCGTTTCTGTTCGACTTTAATCGTTTGGAGTTGGTTGTGAGTGCCGGTTCTTATCGACTAAGGATAATTATTTGATTTTCTTCTCTAAGGAAGGCCAGTAAACCTCTAATTGTATTTCAATAATCAGACTTGTTCGTAGTCTTCTCATGTTGTTCCTGCTTAGTTAATTGGTATTATTTATTCACAATTGTGTTTGTTTCTTATATTGTCCTGCTTAGACAACAAATGCTTCTTGGTGACAATTGTATTTATTTTCTCATGTTTGTTTCTGATTAGCTACAGATGTTTTTTGTTGTTAGTCGTTTAGATTCTCACAATGTCCTGCTTAGTTAATTGATATTTTTCATTAATAGTATGTGTGTTTTATCATGTAAGCATGCTTAGCAAATTGAAGTATATGTTAGTAGTAGTACCTGTTTATCATGTTAACATGGATATGAACATAGAGTATGTGATGAGATTTGATAACCTGTCTTAACATGTTTCAATTTATGATTTAGTAGTAACCCTATTTTAATTTAGCTAAATGTTTGTTAACTTGAAATCACACCTGTTGTTCTTGTTATCTCACTAACTGATTATGGTTGTGAAGACTATGTTTAGAATACTTTAATTGGCATGAGGTGCCGTTGTCTGGCCTATTGGTTGAGCATTGTTGATATAGGCTATTTGAAAGTTTAACTAAATGTTGTATTTTCTTGTTATGCACTATCATGTTATAGATACCATGCTTATAGGGTCCAATTTGAGATTACAGTTGATTGCTCCCTCATGTTGAATAGTTCATGTCATCTTCATTGTTAGTATAACTTCTTGTGAAGGATGATCTTGATGTTTAAAATTCCTGAGTTGTGTTTTCTACTATGAGATGTAATTCATGATCTTTTGACTATGTGTCTACTTGTTACTGAGAGACTGCTTTGAGTTTGGTCTGCTATCCTGTCGCGCCCCATTTTCTCGCGAAAAGCGGGCTTCGGCGTTGTGACAACTCTTTTGGATGGGAGATAGAGTGCTAAAAGAAGAAGAGTCGCCACCTAACGGTTTTTGAGGTGCGTTAGAGTACCTATTATATATATAACTATGTTTGACTAGTCAACGCCACCAATGATCGGGTAAGGGCTCAAATTACCTCAAAGAGAATGTGTTAGTCACTCTTCTTGGTCCACAACTGTGGGTCCCGGCCGAACTTAAGATTATGTGGATAATAATTAGGCAAGATAAACAAAGAGAGTAAGGGTCAAACAAATTTATTATAACACAATGAGAAATAAGGATTACAAGGATATAACTATGACGGTCTATATTAGACGGCTAAAGGTATAAAGAAGAGGGGGGAATCCTAAGTTTTTTAGCCTAAAGGATCACCCCGTGCAACATAAATAATACTTCGCAACTCCCTTGAGGTAGGGAATTACTTATATTATTCAGCGGGCACAGACTATCATCTCCTGCTACCCGATTACTATTTTAAAGTTGTTTACTTAAGCGCTCTAATTCAATTCTAAGTCGTGCCCTATGCGTGCACTGCTCGTTCCGTACCTATGGTCCGGGAGGCATTGGACCTCTATTTAGGGTGGTTCTAGACTTTACTTAGGCTGCTCAAAATGATAAAACTAAGAGACATACAAAAAAGTTGGACTTCATGTAAGGACAATTAGGAACTCAAGTTAGCCTCCACACTTAAACAACAAATGCACGCAAAACAAGTTCTCACATTAGGTGTAAGACAGTTTCAGAACTAAGACAAATTAAAGTCATTTAAGCCCTATAGACATGGTTTCTATATGACCTTGGATTCAAACGTACAGGCAGTTTCAGATGCAAGACGTCACTTTAAGCTTATAGACATGATCTCTAGGTGATTTATGCAGTAGGGGGCAGTGAGAATGTCATGCCCCAAACTCGGGGAGCGCGACCGGCGCTTAACCGAGTAAACCCGGCTGAGTAAGCCTGTTAGATTTCATTCTACCAAAACTCATTCATGAAATAATATGAGATGTACTCCATTTATCAAACACTGAAAAGATTTCATTAACAACTTCCTTTTTCATTCCCATTAGCAGCTTCCTTCGTAATTTCCAAAATATTACGAGTTTATAGAATTAATGAAAAACATGATTTCCAAATACCAACATATCTAGTTCAGTTCCTAACATCAACCACAACCCACAACCTGTCTACGGAGCCTCTAAGTGCAATAGAAGAATAATATGGAAATGCCGGAAACAAGGCCCCGGCTATACCTCAAAACACAGTACATGAGAAACAAAAGATACATGACCCCGAAATGAAGTGGGGCTCACCAAATCAGCTAAAAAGAGTGCACTGCTATCACTAATCAATGTCGCATGCTGTAGAGCTACATGCATCCATTAAGGATGCAGCGCCCCCGACAAAAGGGATGTTAGTATTGTCGAATAGCACTAGTATACATAGGTAAAAGTCCTCTTTCAAAATAGAATACCCATATAAGAAAAGGCAACACATAGAAACAGCAAGTCACAATCAACAATATCCAAATGTTCAGTTAAAATATAATAGTTTTCAAAATACCAACTTCATATACAATTTTGGTTGGGAGATCATTAGCACTGATATACCACCATCCTTGTTAGCACGGAGTCCGATCACGCCCGATCGGCTAGGCCATCTCCCCACGGACAATGTGGTTTGATAGGTGATGCGAAAAATAGTTGTTACCAAGAGTAGTACCACCGTATGCGCAATATGGCGTCTGATCTCCACTCGATCAGCTAGGTCGCCTTCCCATATATGCCGTGCGGGTTGACTTTTCCAATCCACAAAGGTTCCAGTTTCATCCCAATTAAGGGGAATAATATCACAATTTCCCAGAGGTACCAATTTCATCCCAAATAAAGGGAATAATCCCAATTCACCCCTACACCGGCACGTGTAGTTTTAGGTGTAGGCCTTATGACCCACCCTTCCTCGGTATTGCTAATGATGCTCCTAAAAACATTTTTGATTTGATTTGCAAACAGAAATATCATAAATACAATTGTACTCACCTCAACATCTTTCACATTGTATAAATTCTCATTAGTATTTTCAGTCATTAACAATGACAATATTTCCTTGGCTCATTAGGCCATTCATAAGATTCTTTATTCCTTGCAAGATCGTTGTATTTCATATTCCACACATTCACCTCTTTCAATTTCAAAGATCACCATCAAATATCAACATATAAAAAATTTCAGAAATCATATAATTCCAATCCATTTGAAATGGGAACTTCAAACACAAATGGTTTCTTCCCAAAGAATGAGGCATACCAACCAACAATAGAAACACACATGAAAAATCATAAACAGTCAATACACAATTTACTCTTGCAACACTCTTCTCCAGAATTGACAATGTATAATTTCAACACATGAGTATATAGAACTCGAATCACACTAGATATATTTATAAAGCAAAGCATTAGTTAAAGCAACCACTAATGGGCATGAATTTAGTACAAAAGCTTTTTGGCAATTTTATCTTCGAAGTCATTTGTTTAAACAATTGAGTCGAGGCTCATTTCTTATTCTTTATCGCATCTTCTCAAATCATTTGAACTACTAGCCACAATCATAACTTAAATTCTTGGCACGTTGGCCATACTCTATATCCCCAATTAACTTATTTCACTTCCAACCATCTATAGATCATCAACAATAAGCCATTTCCAAATCAAGACTTTAGGTACACATATGAGCAATTAAGAGTCTTAAGAATATTGAGATTTTCTCACACAATTTGGCATACTTTCTTTCATTGAAACACAACTCAAAGTCATAAACATTTAATACGCAACCCATACTTTGAAACTTACGGAAACATTATAGAATTCAATTCCAAGAGAGAAAGTTTAGCCAACATACCTTGCTTTGAGCTTTCCTTAAATTACTACAATATTCCGGAAGTTCTAGCAATCCTAATTTATTTTGAGACATAACAAAATTGAACCAATTTTAGGAAGATATTCATGATCTCAGCTCATTTGAGCATTTTATCAAACACTAGGTGTGTAAATCTAACTACAAGGTTTTTCTACAAGATTTCCTTCACTCCACAACCTAATCTTTACTTATTTGAGCTCAACAATCTTTCCATAAAACTTATTAGTACAAGAATATATATATAATACTCATATACCCAAGAATCATACACCAAATCAACCATCTTTTACCCAAATTCCAAATTGAAAAACTAGGGTATGGAACCTTACCTCTTAGATGAAGATCTTGTGATTAGCTTCCTTGATTCTTGAAGATTGGTGCAAGATTAGATGATTATAAATGTTAGGTTCCCTCCTTCTCTCTCTAAAATTCTCTTACCTCTCTCTAAAACCCTCAGAAAAACACCCCAAAATAACCCCCAAAGCCTATTTATCAAAATGGGGTCGGGTTATGAAAAGAGGAAAATTAACCCTTCGAACTCAGCTATGCAGTCGCACAATGGACCGCACAATTTGGTGCTTAGAACTGGGCTGTTCCGGTCCATTCTGCGACCAGTTTGCGATTGCATAACCATTTTGCGATCGCATAATGGTCACATAATTGGTCGCAGAATCGTATTCTGTCAGCCTTTGATAATTTGGTCATAATTTCTTGTAGGAATGTCCAAATGATGAACGGTTTGAAGTGTTGGAAACTAGACTCAAAGGGATTAATTTAATAGGTAATACACCATATAACTCTTCATATCAAGATAGGTATACTCGTTTGAAATTAGGTCTTGTACGAACTCACTTGAAACTTTATTCTATCATGAAAGTTTCAACTTGCCTTAGCCTTGGGGCTCTTCTTAGACCATAAACCATTCTTAATGCACTTAATACATATAATATCATGATTAATTGATATCATTCATATAATAGTCCCTTTTTTATACACAAAATAATATAATTAGCGAATATCAACTTTCTTAATAGCGCTTAAGTACTTCAAAATGTTTCGGGGTGTTACATAGAATCATCAAAAATATTCAGAATTACTCGAGTTTGATCCTATGGTCATGCTCTCTAATAGTGTCATGGCTAAGCAATGAAACAGTGTTTGAAAGTTTAGTATTAACACTTTAAAGCGAGTGGTAATACCCTATAGGCAGGATTTCTAACGATTAATGATTGAAACTGATTTTTTATACTTAACCCCTATAGGCATGTTTTCTATGTGAGCAGTATGATAACAATAGAAAATTAACCAATTAAAGTCCTATAGGCATGATATCTAGATGAAAATCATTAGAACATAAGCTAGTATAATCCTATAGGCATGGTATCTAATGAATATGCTGCAGTTATTGAAGGAATGGTTATTGACATTTGTTTCTTATAGGCATGTTGTCTAGTAACACATGGCGGTAGGCACAAGAATAAATAAATCACTTATGCCTTGATAGTAGACAAATTGTGTGAGTGTGTGATTTTCCTAATGGCATGATTTCTACCAGTGTACATGGAAATTGAATAGAATATATGACAGGTTGGATAAAATAATAAGTAGATCATGCGAACCCTATAGGCATGTTTTCTACCCTTTCATGTAAATAATAGAGTATGTCCATTTCCTCGATTTCACTAACACCCCAATTGTTTATTAAAAAATTATTACAGACCCAACGATGAATGTAATTACAAAATATTATCCAAGCAATAACAGTAGGCCTATAGCTGGCCCAAAACTAGATACCCAGTATTGCCTGGGCCTTCAACAAATGCTTTCTTCACAAATAGCATACCCAGATCCAAACATGGGACTATATTTATCAGCACAGCCCAGAAATCATAGAGGAACTCAAACCAAACGTATGACCCAAACATTGAATCATATAGAAATCACTTAAACAAATCGGTTAACATATTCAATAGATAGAATGAGGAAAGAACTGAGTGTCAGAGACAGCTAAGGTCTCAGTAGTAAAGAGAGTGGCCAACGAACCCCAAATCCTAGTGTGTCAGAGTTCATAAGGGTCTCAAATAGACCCCGAACAATGCTCACACTAGGGAGGTCAATAGAGAGAGTTTTAGTGGCCTTGGCTTTCAGCCAACCAAGAGTGATAGATTCAAAATAGTGTAGGTAACCAATGAGAGTGAGAGAACAGTGATTAAAGGATAGAATTTGGAGAGTTGCACTTGTATTTTAGAAAGCAGACATAGCAAAGTTGCTTAAAACACATAATATGTTAAATAAAATGGTCAACAAGACTTAGAGGAAAGTTGCTATTACAGGTTTAACACTTAGCAAGAAATAACATATTGGCAGAAAATACATTGAGAGAGTTAGAGGAGAATCAAGTTTCCTGAGATTACAAGATTAATATACAAAGGTGCATAATACCAAACAGGTCTAGTAGGGAACTAACTTAGAAGGTTTAAAGCCTAAGGGTCCAAATTATGCTAAGTATCCATCCCAAATCAAAAGACAGACATGTTAACTTACATCGTGAAGCAAAACAGTGTCAAACATGGTAAGGAAACACAAATTAAGATAGCTATTCCAAAGGTCCCAAATAATCACTAAGGCTATAGAATCATGCAAACCAAAGACATGCTGAGGGACATATTAACAAGGGAAGCAAGTCATAGTTGATACTGAAGGTCTTAACATAGATTAGAACACATTACAGATGCAAGTCAACCATTACAGGAATTCAGAATAGAGTAGGAATGGAAACTCATGTCAAATAGTAAATGTAAACGTTCATGTGCCAAAACATTAGGCTAAATGATCTTAAGAGGGTCTAAATTATTCAAGGGAAGCATATTTAAATAACATCTCTCAAAAACTAGAAATTGTAGGTAAAAATCAAATGCTAAAGAGGTTCAGATCATAAGACAAGTTTAATGCCAGCAAAGTTACACACAGAGATGGTCTAAGAACACATTAGGTCATGAAATTCAGAGGCGTGAATATGCAGGACATAAACACAGAAGAATGAAATCGTAAAGCCAAGAGACCAAGAGACTTACCAGTTATCAGTTGAATAAACAGACAACAAGAAAAAATAAATTTCACAATGCTCTGTATGCTAACAAAGAGGAATAACCCAGATTCTTAGCGCGTCAGAGTTCCCAAGGGCTTCAAAGGAACCCCGGGCAGTGCTCGCACCAAGAAAAGTTAAAAATAAGAGAAGAAGAGAATAAGAGAACAATAGAGTAATAGCTTCAATATTTTTAGTGAATTCAGGTAATTAAAAAGCCTATTTCAAAGGGGAAAGGGGAGGGGTTATATAGTAGTAGAAATCAAACAAACATATCAAGGAAATACTGTAAAATCAACATAAATAAGGAAATAATAACATGCAGAATCAGTAAAAGTCAGATTAGAGAAAAATTACGTAAACCCTAGTTGACAGAAATTGAAAATTGGCCGGATATCTTGGCTAATCAGACCCATATAGCCTTGATATAAATGTATCTAGACGGAATGCCGTCTAGATCTTAAAGGTTGAAGACAATTTCCACATGATTCCAGGTCTGGTACTTGACAAAAATAGGCAAGTACTAAGTAATACCAAAATCGTGTAAGTAACACGAAGATGGAGCATATATAGACGGCAAATTGTAAGACGATTCCATATTAAGGTCGGAATCGGAGATAATTGGGGGTGTGACGACTAGGGTTCGTGAAGGAGAAGGGCGTGACAAAGAATAGAGGCGGCTATCTTTAGGAAATGGGGATTAGGGTTTGGGTGAGGGGATATAAGGAGAATGGGCTGAAGTGTTGTGAGTCGTTGATCACTTTTGATCAACAACAGGGATATAAGGAGAATGGGCTGAAGTGTTGTGAGTCGTTGATCACTTTTGATCAACAACATGGATTTAAGAAGAGTTGGGTCGAGGTTTTTGGACTGGATTGGGGATAAAAGGGTCGTTGGATTGGGCTTGGGGATTGGACCAGGGATTTGGGGCTTGTCTGGTTCAAAATTAATCCTAATTTTGGGCCATATTTTAAAAATAGGAAATTAATGGAAAGATAATTTAAATAAAATAATTAAATAAATTATAAAAATGCTATTTATGCAAAGTAATATTTTAAAATAATAGTACAAGATTATAAGAATGTAAGATATTGTTATGACCTTAAATAAAATGACAAATGCAATAAAATTATAAAATACCGGCTATTATTGCAAGATTGTGCAGATGGCCTAAAAATACTAAAGTAATTATAAAAAATAGAGTGAAATATCTGAAGCAAGTATTATAGATTCAAAATAATAATTTTAGGTAATTAAGTCATCTCAGAATAATGAAAGGAGTAATTAATAAATATTCAAGTAATTTAAATGGAGGAAAATCAATTTTAAAGCTCTGAACATTATGAAAAATTAGAGGAAAATGCTTGTATATATTTGTAACTAAGTAATGATGCCAAATGATGTTTTGAAAGTATATATACTATTCGAGAAAATATGATGGCAAAATTGGCTATCAACATATCCTCTGTCTTTATTTTAAAGATTCAAACTTCTTAAAGAAAAACATGCCTAATCATGTTCTTATGAGGTATTAGACCTCGATAGAAATCCTGCGGATTAAGTATAAATCTGCACAAAAGGCTTTCTGTCAACTTTCTTGACACCTTAGATAAGTTTAGGATGATATTGTACCACTTGGAAAATGTCTTTGAAGTAGTATACATACTTATAAAAATAATTAATTACCGGCCTTCAGTCTATGACCTACTTTTAATCTTGTTTGCCTAAAATAGTGGTTCCTAAGAAGATCATGTAATTTCATGTAGAGTGATTCTGAGTTTACTCTGAAGCTTTTTAAAATTTTCTTAAAATCCTTAAGGTCATGTGTGATGAAATGATCTCGTGTTATGTACAATGGTCATTTATTAAAAGTATTTTGAATTTATAGTATATGTTAATTCCCTGATCCTTCAATGCCATTTTGTCTAACTGCTGTGTAATATCAAGCTGGTTGTCTAGGACTCTTTGTGCTGTACTTAGTTCATAAGGCTACCATGTTCATTGGGAATTAAGACCTTCTGTGTTGAAAGAAGTTTGTTTGTGGTTGTTTGTTTGATGTTCTGATTAGTCCGTTTGCTCAAGGTATTGATATCAAGGTTTGTGTTTAAACCTCTATGGAAGAACAAGTCTCAATGACTAAGGGTATTTATTGTAAACCTAATTCTACCATCAAGGGACCCCTCCCTAACACAAACACCGCTCGGGATTCAAGAGACCCTTGTAAACTTTGAAGTGTTAGGACGTTCATTGGGGAACCTCTAAGCTAATGTGGTTCGCTCTAGCCTATAGTTATGGACATTGATTAATCTTCAGGGGGTTATCACAAACAAAAAATAGATTTATTTTGTCATTTTGGATCATAATTATGTTCATGATATTTTCTGTTATTGGTTCCTATATGCAGTGTTAATTAATTTTCTTTTTTTTGCATGAACTCTTTGGGCCTGTGGAGTTCATGGTGAAATCTGGCCTATAGCCATTAAGCTGAGCCGTCTCCCTCATTTGCATTCACTGTCCACTGGAATTTTGCTGCTGCTTGAATTTGAAATTGTGCTTGACTAATTGTCAGCCCAACAGCAGAGTCCACTCCCTCCCTCACTGTATATCGTTGCTACTGTTAGCCTGTTATATATATATATATACATATTATATTGGAAAAAATAACATTGATATTATATGTCTTTTCATTTTGTTTGTGGTTATTTAGACAAGATCTTAGGGCAATTAATCTCGTAGGGTAAGAGGGATAATCAATACTTGGGTAGTTTCTCTCTTTATAGGCCCTAATAATTTTTAGATCTGAACATGTTTCAAATATTGGTTTATTGAACGAGTTCTTTTGTTTACTCACTCCGTTCTAACAAGTTTTCATCTCTTTTCCTAGGACATTGGCAGAATATAAAACTTTTAAGCGAAAAATAATTTTGGAAAAGTCTTCAAGTGGATCATTTAGGCAAACTCGACAGTTAACTTATTTTGAAAAGAAAATAATGGTGCAAATACAAAAACAGACCTGGATTTTACAAGGATGAAAATTATTTTTCAGAAATCAATTTGATTTATACCAATCAAGTCTTCAAAACAGGCAAGGTACATTTTGTTTCACATTGTTTTGGGTACATGAGGGGTTAAGTGTTAACATAGGCCTATGTTTAACAATCCCTTATTCTTTGACAAGTCATACACATATCTTTGGAAACAAATGTTGTCATTTTTAGAAGTGGTAAACCTTTTCAGAGCAAGTGGTTTTCGATAAGATTAAATAATTTTCTCACTGAGTTAAAGCTTTCATATAGACCCATCTAGTGACCTTGATCACTAATTAATTAGGATATAAACAATTCTGTTCCCCATAACTGCTTAATGTAGATTTTAAGGGAGGCCTACCACGTACCTTCTCATTAGAATAACTAGAACCCTTATTTGGATTCTCACTGGTTTAGCGGACCATTAAGGTAATGATCTTTATAGACCCCTAGTATACCTTTAAATATTAGGTGGCGATTTTTCTTTCATCAACTTCAGGGAAACCACAAGGTTTTTTAAATGACCCCGGATTGATATTTTGATGGTTCCAATAATTTAGTATGGTGATTTTGGACTTAGGAGTGTGTTCGGAACTAGATTTTGATACTGTATTGAGACTTGTTGGCATGACTGGATGGGGTCCCGGGGGGCTTCGGTGTGATACGGGGTGGTTTCAGACCATTTCCTCTTTGTTTTGAGTTGTTGATTTTCTGGTGTTTAGCAGTGCTTTGCGATCGCGGAGCTTGTCTCACGATTGTTGGAGAAGGGGGAGATGGAAGACAGGTTTTCTTATTCGTGTTCGTGTTCACATTCGCATCCGTAGAGGAACGAAGACAAAAGCTTTGCGTTTGCATGCAAAGGTCGCATTTGTGATGGAGTGGCACTAGGCAAAAGGATTGCCTTCACGTTTGCAGAGAGGTTCTTGTATTCTCGTAAGCTTAGCTGGGCAAGGTTCGCGTTAGCAACGATGTCTTCACATTTGCGTAGAGCAGTTTTTAGCTTGACAGATTTTTGCGTTCGCGACCGTGGCGCGATCGCGATGTGTTTACCCGAGCATAATACTTAAGTTGGGATTTCAGTACTTTTACCCATTTTAGTATATTTTGAGCCCTAAACTTTGATAGTGGGATATTTTGAAGAGTGAATTCACTACATCATTGGAGGTAAGCAATTTACACTTGGATTTGACTTTATATCATATTTTTTCAGGATTTCTACACCTAAAAGCTTGGATTTTAAAGTGAAACTTGTAATTTGTTTTGCAAAACATTTGAAAAGTGATTAAATGATAATTGAACTCTAATTTGCAGACGATTTTAGATGAAACATGTATATTTGGACTCGTATTAGAATCAGTTTTCAGGATTCTTAAGTTTTGTTGGTTCCAGAAAGCGGGTCCAGGTTGACTTTTTGTTGACTTATTGTATTTAATTAAACATTTGAACTTTATTGTTTGGGATCTATTTCTATGGCTTTGTTTGATATTATTGGGTTGTATTTCAGTAGATTCGAGCCGTTTGAAGATAGATTTATGATGATTTGACATCTTTGGGGATTTTTAGCTTACCGGGGGGAGGTAAGTCTCTTGGCTAACCTTGTTAAGAGGAAAACCCCTAGGATTTGACTTGATAGATATGTGTTTAGGGTATTGGTGGTGGTGTATATACGTGATAGCGAGTATATATGCACTTACCATGTTTACATCATGACCGGCATAGAATTGGGATATTTTATACCTTGTTTGACTATGAGCTCATTTGATTCGTGATTTATTTGGTTTATATGACTACGTTTGCTGTCTTATTTATGTTAAATATCACGCCTAGGTTTATAATTATTTTTGAAGGCATGATACTTACTCTTGATTTGTTTTTTTTTTTGAATTATCCATAGTCATATCGAAGTTTTATGAGCACATATATATATGATTTTTATTATGTCCTTGTGAAACATTTACTTGAAATCCTTGAACACATGCATCTATTTTGTATATGAACACTTGAGTTGGAACGAGAATTTTGGCATGAAAGTTAAGGCGTGCGGATGAGATACAATTATGGAACACAAGACATGATGATCGGGTGTTTGATTATGAGTGAGCTAAAAACTCCTCTTTGCTCTTGGATTTGGATTCATCCCTCCAGAGTCAGGTGATTACCCATGTTACTTTGGGCCCTGTGAGCATGGTCGATACATAGATTTTGTATTGGGTTGGTACATGGATTTTGCATAAGGGGTTAGTGATGCATATTTTGTGTATCAGGGTACATAGATCTTTTACCGTTTCAAGCATGCATAGATATTTTTGACCCACTTAGATGCATTCATTTAGATGCAAATTGTTACTTGACACCCTTATATCCAAGTTGGGAGTCCTGTTTTTGTTATCTGAGGAACTTGCACTTTTTCAAAACACCCTTCCACTTTTAAATAGTTCAAGTTGGGATTCCTTCTTTTTTATTTTTTATATGAAATAGATTATGTTTTGCTACGGGTTACTCGGTTTAGAATTTCGTTAGGCGAATAATTGCTTTCCCCACAAGGTCATTGGTAAACCAGAACTTATCAACAAGGTATTCATAATCTCTTTTAAAGATCGATTCTTTCTTTCTACGATCCTATTGGATTGGGGTGTTTAAGGGGCTGTTGTTTGAGGAATAATACCATATTCTAAACAAATTTCTTCAAAAGGATATTCGTATTTGCCACCCATATCTGTAACGACCCAACTGGTCGTTTTGAACTTTAGCATTTCGCTCGGCGATTTGAGACTTTGATTAGCTTTATATGATACATTATGACTTTTGTGTACTTAGTTTTGATTTTTGAGAGGTTTGAGTTGATTTGGAAGAGTAATTCTCAATTCGAAAGCTTTAAGTTTGAAGAGTTGACCAAGGTTTGACTTTTGAGTAAACGACATCGGAATTAGAATTTGATGGTTTTAATAATTTTGTATGGTTATTTTGGACTTGGACGTATGTTCAGATTTGAATTTGGATGTTCCTAGAGGTTTTGGCTCTATATGTCGAAAGTTGGCAATTTGAAAATTTTGAGAGTTCATATGTTTGACTGAAAGTTGACTTTGGTATTATTGGATTCCTATTGTGATTTTGAGACCTTGGATAGGTTCATTTAATTTATTGGAACTTGTACGCTAAATTTGGTTGTGACTCGGAATGTTCAAGTGTGATTCAGATGTGTTCGGTGTGTTTGAAGCTTTGAAACTTAAGAGAATGATTTTGATCTTCTATTCTTGGTTTTCAATGTTATTTGTAGTATTTTGAGCCTTTGAATAAGTTTGAAATACATATTTGGACTTGTTGGTACGATTGGACGGAGTCTCATGGGCCTCGAGTGTGTTTTGGGGTGGTTTCAGACCATTTCAGATGTATTTTGAATATCTTATGTGTTGGTGTATTGTAGTGCATCGCGATCGCGGAGCAAGGCTCACGATAACAAAGGATTTTGGTAGTTTGGAATATGGGCATGATGTTCGCGGGAAGGGGATCACGTTCGTAGAGTGTTGTGGAAGATGTTCATCGCATTCGCGAATTGTTGGAGGAGGTCGGGCAGCAGATGTTCGCGTTTGACAGTTATCCCTCGCGATCGTGTAGTTGAGAGGCCAGTTGGCCGTCGCGTTGTCATTTTGTTGGCCGATTTCCCGTAGAAGGGGGCTATGGGTAGTGTTGATTTGTGAAAGGCGATTGCGAAGGCTGTTAAGCGATTGCGAAGTATACTTTTGAGCAGAGTATTTAAGTTGACATTTTCGAATTTTTACTCATTCATTCATATTTTTAGCCCTAGACATCGAGAAGAGGATATTTTAAGAGCAATTTCATTACTACCTTGGAGGTAAGTGATTTTCACTTGGATTTAGTTTTACATATTGATTACCCATGGATTTCTACATCTAAAACTTGGAATTTTGAAAGACAATTTGGGGATTTTGTCTACATTTTAAGAGAATATATTTTTGGGAATTTGAGTACCGATTTAGACTCAGTTTTGGAAACTAATTATATATTTGAACTCGGCAGGTTATGGGTCATCTGATTTTGGGCATGCGGTCCCAGATTGACTTTTGGAAATTTCTTTAAAGATTGAAGCTTTATGAATTGGGATCTTTTCCTATAGCATTGTTGACTTTCTTGGATGATGTTTGGCTTGGATTTACGTGAATAGCGGGCTAGAGTGAGGTTCTGACGCCATTCGAGTTTGAAGACTAGTTTGGATGAGGTAAGTATCTTTCATAGGCTTGTATTGAGGGTATTTCCTCATTGACTATGATATTTGTTATACATTGGGGGTAATGTATATACGAGGTGATGTGATACTAATAGTGAGGTGATGTTTGCATCATGACACATAGTGGGCTGAGTGATATTGATCATTGATTTTGATCTGATTGGCGCTTGGGCTAGGATCCGCCCCTCCGGAGTCAGGTGATAACCTACGTTAGTTTGGTCCCTCTAAGTGCAGGCACTTGATATTTGCTTAGTGAGGGGCTTATGTCAGGCACCCGTATAGTGCTGAGTGTGTGTGTATGATGATCCAGGGGAATTTTTCCAGGCACCATGAGAGTGCTGAGAGTATGATTTAGGGGCATTGTGTCAGGCACCGTAGCAGTGCTAAGAGTATGATTCAGGGGAATTTTGCTAGGTACCATGACAGTGCTGAGAGTACGATTGAGGGGGTACTTGTATCAATCACTATGAATGTGCTGAGATTGTGTATACTAGATAATTTAATTGTGATAATTGTTGATTTGGCATGTATATCTGACATGCATGCATATAGTTGTAGTTTCCTCATGCTATTTGGTATCAATGTCTTTACTTGATGTTTAGAGCTTGAAATCACAGTTTACCTTGATAAATCTCCGTCTAAGTGATTTATGTGGTAAAGTTGATGCCTTGACTGATATTCATGAAAAGCATGCATATTTCTCCTCTTATTGTGTTAGAGTTGAGACTGTTATTATTTGAGATGTTTTCCCAATATGCCATTATTGTGTTGTTATGTTATTGTTGGCTCTTAAAAGTGAGCATCGTACTTTTCCAAACTCGCTACTGATTTCTTTGAGGTTAGTCTCGCTACTTATTGAGTACATGGGGTTAGTTGTACTCATACTACATTCTACACTTCGTGTGTAGATCCAGGTGATGTTGATAGCGATGGTGACTAGTGAGGTGTTTATCCGAATTTGCATGATAATTTTGAGGTTGTACTACAGTTCAGTTAGTATGCATTGAAGTCCTTCTATTACTACCGTTTAGTAATTTGGACGTCATTGCATTTTGTTCAAACTTTGTGTTAAGTACTTAATAAAGAGCTCACGCACTCGGTGATACCAGAGTTTTGGGCAGATTTAGTTATATTTACATTGTGAATGCGTTTATTATAGCTATTCAACTATTTGAGACTATTTCTCATCATTGTTGAAGTTTATTTCCGCATATTTATTGTTGGCTTTCCTAGCAAGCGGTGTTAGGTGCCATCACGTCTTTGGTGGAATTTTGGGTCTTGACATTATCACTTCTTCTTATTTTTATTTTCTTGTTAAGTTGCCTTTCAACTTCAACGACCATTACATTCAGTTTGAAAAGGCCCTCAGTAAGGAAATCTTTTCCTACAAACATCTCGATCTTACTTATTACAACATTATCAGATACAAAAACGCACTTAAACCCATTCTTGATGAGAAGTGTAGTGGAGACTAAGTTCTTCCTTATATCAGGAAGATGAAGGACATTGTTTAGGGTCACCACCTTCCCAAAAAGCATCTTCATACATATCTTTCCATATCCTTCAATCTTGACCATTGAAGAATTTTCCATAGAAAGTGTCTTTTCGGGCCTAACGGGAGCATATGTAGCAAACGCTTCTCTAACAGCACAAACACAACGAGTGGCTCCAGAATTGATGTACCGTTCCTTGGAATTTCCAACCAAGTTGCATTTAGAAATAATAGCACACAAGTCATCAATTCCTCGTTCTTTTCAATCATGTTTGCTTGACTCTTTTTCTTGTCCTTCTTTGGAGCACAACAATCTGTAGACTTATGTCCAGATTTCCTGTAGTTGTAGAAATTTCCTTTGGACCTCTTCTTGCTCAAATTATTCTTTGGTCCAGAAGGCTTCTTCCTATTTTTATTATTTTGTGAAGAATCCTCAACAATATTTTCTCCCATTATTATTGAGTTCCCACGAACCTTCTGTTCAGCAATCTTGTTATCCTCTTCGATCCTCAACCAAACAATGTGATCTTTAAACGATATCTCCTTAAATTTGTATTTCAAGTAATTTTTGAAGTCTTTTTATAAAGGAGGTAACTTCTCAATTAGTGTTGCAACTTGAAATGCTTCATTTATGATCAAATCATATTATTAATAATATAATTAATACTTTTAACAAAAGTATTAATTCGGATTATATCTTTAGCAATGAAATCATGGATAATCCGTTACCATTCTTGAACTTAGGTAATAACACACTTTGTATCTATCATCTTATAGTCTAGAAAGTTTATTGTTACAAACTTTTTCATCCCGGCATCTTCAGTTTTATACTCCATCCGTTTTAATTTAGATGAGGTAGTTTGACTCGGCACAGAGTTTAAGAGAAAAGAGGGAGACTTTTGAAACTTGTGATCTTAAAAGCTTAAGGGGTAAAGGTTTTGTGGGGCCATGACATTTGTGTTATCATAAAAGCTTCTCATTAAGGGTAAATGGGTAAAATAAAAAGTTTAAAAATAAATTATTTCCAATTATAGAAATGTGTCATTCTTTTTGGAACAGACTAATAAGGAAAGTGTGTCATCTAAATTAAAATGGACGGAGTATTTATTTTGAAGTGCAATCCACGGTTCTTTCGACGTCTCCACATTACTATGGACGTTACTAGATCGTTCTCGAATCTGCTAACAATATAATTCTTGCACTGAAAATCAAAATGCTTCCATGCCTCGGTCACAAGGAAGCGTTCATTATCTGGAGTTTCATCTGGCACAACTAGGACATCTTCTTTGATAAACCTCTGTAGTCTTAGGGTAGTCAAATAAAAGAATATCTTTTGCTGCCGGCACTTGAAATCAATCCCGAAAAATTTCAAGCTTTTATGCTAGTGCACATGATGTTCGGCTTGTCGATGCATTGGCAATCATCATAGGAATGGATTGGTTTCCATTCTTAGTCGTCATTTTTGTAAAAATAATACAAATAAATTTAATATATGGTGAATTTTTTATATCTTCAAACCGAATAAATTGGAGTAGCAAATCACATAGATTTGTAACTCCAAACAACATATTAAAGATAAGACAGAAATAGCTTAAATAAATTGAACATCGGAGTAGAAAACCACAAAGGCTTTAGTGAAAATCGTGAAGGCTATAGTTTCCAAAAATAGGAGTAGAAAACCACTAAAGTTTTAGTCACCAGAAACGGGAGTATAAAACCCTAAATGTTTTAGTCTCCAGAAACAATATATAAAATGAATACATAACAGAATATTGTTAAGTTCCTTAAGCTTGTTAGTAGTTCTGTATTCAAAAATATATTTTGGAAACAGAATACTAAGTAAACAGAAATGGAGAAAAATTTAAAATTAATCCGAGCCCGTTGAATTCACAATATGTCCTTAAGAAACTTAATTCCCTCCGAGCAACAGAGATTTAGGATTATTTACTTCCAAGTTAGAATGGATTACCCTCACTCGTGTAGTGGTAATTCAAATCATAGTGATCGACGAACTCAAATATCGGTAGCAAATCACACTTACTTTTATTTACTTTTTGTTAAACAATAATACATAAGGAGGAATATAACGACCCTTCATTCTGTTTGGTGGTTTGAGTTCATGAGTGGCTTCATATAGTGTATTAAGACTTGTGTGTATCGTCGGTTTTGGTTTTCGACTTGTTCGGGATTGATTTAGATGAATGATTCTTAATCAGGAAACTTTAAGTTGGAAAAGTTGACCGAGTTTGTTCTTTGTGTATTTGACCTCAGATCAGAAATTTTATGGTTCCGTTAGGTTCGGATGGTGATTTTTGACTTGGGCGTATGCCCAAATTTTCATTTGGATGTTTCTAGAAGGTTTTGGCTCTAATTGGCAAACGTTGGCAACTTGAAGGTTTGAAAAGTTCACAACTTTGACCGGGAGTTGACTATTATGTTATCAGGTTCGAATTGTTGTTCTTGGAGTTGGAATCGGTTTGTTATATTATTTGGAGCTTGTGTGCAAAATTTGAGGTGATTTCGAGTTGTTTAGACGTGTTCGGCGTAAGTTTGAAATTTAAAAATTTGAAATAGTTTGTTAAACTTGATTAAAGATGCGATTAGTGGTTTTGTTACATTTATATGTGATTTAAGGCCTTGAGTAGGTCCGTGTTATGTTTTGAAATTGGTTGGTGTAGTTGGACGGGGTCCCGGGGACCTCGGGTGTATTTCGGATTCAGTTTGGGCTATGTTGCTTTGCTCAAGAATTTCAGATTTTGGTGCTTCCGCATCTATGAAGGGTTGGACGCAGATGCGAGACCACATATGCGGGATCTTGGTCGCAGAAGCAAAGAAGGCCGGAGGTTGGGATGTCCATAGATGCAGAATGTTAAGCGCATCTGCGTGATCGTAGAAACGATGGATTGAGCGTAGAAGCGAGAAGCAGGTTGTGGGCTGCGGGATGTTCCTCGCACTTGTGATGTCATAGAAGTGGGAGGTATTCCGCATGTGTGAGAGGTCAGGGATTCAGTGTTGTCCACAGAAGCAGAGTTTTTTTCCGATGGAGAGAAAGCCGCAAAAGCGGTTTGGACCACATGCGAAAAGTGCAGGGTTGAAGCTTTATATTTCGAGGGTAGAGTTATTTTCAAATATTTTGAGATCTAGAGCTCGGATTTGGGCAATTTTGGAGGCGGTTTTCACGGTTTGGATTGGGTTAAGTATTTGTTTTTTCGGATTTGATTATTTTACATGATTCCATTATTGATTTTTGCATTTTTTATAATGAATCTAAAAGGGAAATTGGGAATTTTTGTATAAAATTTTCTAAAGTGAATATTTAAAATTTGAACATCGATTCGGAATCGGATTAGAGAAAAATTAGTATGGTCAGACTCATACTCAAATGGGTAGTCAAAATTTGTGAGTTTTGTCGGGGTCCATGGTGCGGGCCTAGGTTGACCTTTTGGTTGACTTTGAGAAATTGATTAAAGATTCGACCTTTATTATTTGGGGTTGTTTTCTATGGTATTATTTGATATGTTTTAGTTTCTTTTAGCTAGTTATGAGCCATTCGGAGGTCGAGTCGTGCGGGATGACATTTCCTGAGTATTGTTTTGGCTTATTTGAAATAAGTATCTTACCTAAACTTGGTTGAGACACTAGTTACCATGTCATATTTCTCTTATTTATACCCCTGTTGTGAGCTATTTGAGAAATGTCTGAGGTTACATAGAGATTAATCTCCTGATTGAACCTGATAATTGCTAGTTTGTTATGTGTTTACCTGATTTGAGATATTAGCACAACTTGCACATGCATACACCATAGCATGTCGCTTATACCACTCTCGGAGTAGTAAATTGATATCCTTTGATTATGTACATGTATTCTTGTATATATGCTTTCTATAAGTGGTGTATTGGATTGGTAGACCATGATCACGTCGGGCGGATTGTGATATGTAGCCCATGACCACTCCAGGTACATTGTGATATATAGCACATGACCATGTTGGGCAGATTGTGATATATAGCTTGTGAACATGCCAGGTGGATTGTGATATATAGCCCGTGACCATGTCCATCGGATTGCTATAATGAGCATCTGACCACGCCGAGCGATTTATGATGTTGAGCATGTGACCACACCGAGGGGTTTATGATAGTACATGAGTTGTTCATGTTGCATGTGGATATGGATCCATTCTCCTAGGGTCACCCTCTCATGTTTCTTCTTGATGGTATACACGCGGATTGTGAGAAACCGACAGGTTTCTGGTTGATGTGGGCTCTAGGAGAGCTGATCAGTGGTTTGGTTCAATTATTGAGATTTTAATATGGGCCTTAGAGGCGTACTATGATTTCCATTTAGATCGGATTGCGTGCCACAATATATTGATATTTGGTTATTGTATTTCATCTTTACTTGTAATTTCCTTGGTTGTTTACGTGTTTTATTTGCATATCTTCTTTATATGCTGGATTGTTGACTGACAAGAGTTTGTTAAGTTATTGTGTGCATCAAGGTGACTTTTTCTTTGATTTTATGATTTGATCATATTACTGTTTTGTAGTTGTTGAAATTGAACTGTACATGTGATTAGTGAGTATCGTTTATAATTCTTGCGTCTATTACCTCGCCAAGGTTAGTTATGATACTTGCTGAGTACATGGGGTCGGATGTATTCACACTACACTTATGTACCTTGTGTGAAGGTCATGGAGATGAGATGTTGTGGATGATGGGAGCTGGCACTGAATATGTACCCGCCTTCCGGATATAGCTACCATTTGTCCTTGGTAGTTTTAGATTCTAATTTTGTTTATGTACATTCTAAACAGATGTTGTATTTATTTTATACCAGCTTTGTAAATCTATGTTTTAGTGGCTCGTGACTTGTATTACCAGTCCTTGGGTTATTACATGGAAAGTCTATTATTTCACTTATTAATTTTCTTAATTTCATTAGAGTTTATGTTGACTATTATTTGGCTTACCAAGTGGGTTGGGTTAGGTGCCATCTAGATGGATTTTGAGCCGTGACAAGTTAGTATTAGAGCTCTAGGTTCATAGGTTCTACGAGTCATGAGAAAATATCTAGTAGAGTCTTGCGGATCGGTATGATGACGTCCATACATATATTTGAGAGGCTACAGAGCATGTAAGAAACTTCCCATCTTTCTTCCCTTAACGTGCGATATTAATTCAGCTTGAAGTGCATCTTTTTGAATTCCCTTCATCCACGCGTATGTTATGTTGAACTCTTGGTATCAGTTGTGCGTCAACGACTTGAGATATCATGGATGAGGTACGAGATGCGTTCTCGATATTGAGGAGATAGGCTAGTCTGGTAGACTTGAGGCTAGGTTCAGACTACAGCTTTAGCTCGATGGTTTCAGTTGTGCAAGTGTGTGCTTTTAGACTTATATGTCTGGTAGATTCCCTATGAGTGGGATTGATGGCTAGGAGAGTGGTTGGATAGCTATATGATGAAATGATGTGACTACGGAATGCATTTAGATGGTTTGGATGTGATGAGAAGAATTTTTTCTTTGGATGCGAAAGGTTTATGGACGATTGATTTCGGTCTTGATGCGTTGTACAGTATCGAGTTATGAGCGTGTTGAGGGATCTTTCATGTTGTTCATTTGTGGAATAAGGTATATTCTTATGTCTTTTGACTAGTTCATACTCGAGAGGATTTAGCGATTGCATAGTGGTTGTGACCATGATGGGTCCATAGAGGGATGCCAGTTTGAGGCTGAGCAGGTGGGTTGTCACATGCGGGGTGGTCTATGGATGTGTGATCTTTATGATGTTTTTGTGGAGAAGTTTTCTTTCTAACAATGGGTTATATGTGTTGCAAGTTGAGTTTGGGTCACTAGAGCTCGTTCGCACCACTGTTGCAAGGATGTATATGTGCTTAGCAGATGATTTGAGGTATCTTATGATTATAGCTACATGAGCATGTGAAGGATTTATTTGAATTACAATGCGAGATTATGGAAGTTATGGAGTAAAGGTATTGTGGATTATCAGATGTTAAGTTTTGTGTTATATTAGTTTTAGTTTGAGGCATACTTGCTGATCGGTTGTGACTTGAAGGTGTTGGTCGAGGATGACTCGAGTAAGGAAATTCCTGGATGCATGATGTATTAAAATCTATGGATATATGGGAATCTTAGAATGATTCAGGTCTGTTATTCATGGTGGAGGTAGTGTACATGTTGTAGGGATTCACTTGGTTGCATAAAGATGGGGGTTACTTCTTGAGGTATTTGTGTGCTAATGGAGTACAAGTCTTTCAGCACATTTTGGTGGTGCATTGGAGATTAGAGCAGAGTGGATGACTCTCGAGAAGATTCAAATAAGTTCAAGATTCATATGTGATATTTGAGGATTTATGAATTTGTATATGGCTGAGATCTGGGATTTGCATTAAATTTTGTTGAGACTTGCGGTATTTCTGTATTAGTGTTGGTTCTACACTTCAGCACTTAAGATGTTCAGGAAACACCTTCAAATTTACATAAGGTCTCTTCAGAGTGGGCAATTCGGTTGTGATACTATTGGGTGCTTAAGGAGGAAAATCAGTGGCTTATGGCTTTAAGACAATGTTGTTTTATGCTAGGATGTCTTGTGGTGAGCTTTGGTCTATGGATCATAGTGTATTGGCTAGGAGAAGTGTTGACTTGAAGGTAAGTTGATAGGAACTCAAATAAATTGGTCAGCTTGGTAGTGGTTTGGGTCAGAATAACAATAGAAATGATCTGTTCTATTTGAAACGACCCGACAGGTCATTTTGCTTTCTAGGTCCCCGTTCCACTAATTAAGACTCCCCGTATGTGTCTTTACCGTTTTATGACTTGCGGGGATGGTCGGTTCAGGTTAAAATTTGAACGCTTAGTTTCTTAATAAAAAGCCTATAATGGTTAAGTTTGACTTGAGTCAACGTTTTGAGTAAACGACCTCAGAACCGGGATTTGACGGTCCCAATAGATTCGTATGATGATTTTGGAACTAGGCGCATTGTCACGACCCAACTGGAGGGTCATGACTAGCACCCGGGCCATACTTGCCGAGCACCAA